>CAJHNH020001446.1:743717-941217 GCA_905116865.2 Candidula unifasciata
TGCAACAACCATGTACCCTATTCCACACAGTGCAACAACACTGTAATCCTATCACATGTAACCACAGTGCACACAACACATGTACCTTATCCTACACAGTGCAACAACACATCTACACGTACCCTATTCGTCCACACAGTGCAACAACACAGTACCCTATTCCCACACGTGCAACAACACATGTATCCTATTCCCACACAGTGCAACAACACATGTACCCTATTCCCACACAGTGGATCCTACAACAACACATGTACCCTATTGCACACAGTGCAACAGCACATGTAACTTATTCCCACACAGTGCACGCACCACACATGTATTCCTACAACAACATGTACCCTATTCCCAGACAGTGCAACAACACATGTACCCTATTTCCACACAGTGCAACAACACATGTATCCTATTCCCACACAGTGCAACAACACATGTACCCTATTTCCACACAGTGCAACAACACATGTACTCCATTTCCACACAGTGCCACAACACATGTACCCTATTCCCACACAGTGCAACAACGCATATACCCTATTCCCACACAGTGCAACAACACATGTACCCAATTCCCACACAGTGCAACAACACATGTATCCTGTTCCCACACAGTGGGAATTCTTTTTCTCCTGCGTTTGCCTTTAAAAGGGAGGTTTGGCACTTTGTGGTTTACAGATAGGCTTTAATATCTGTGCCTGTCAGCCCCTCACCATGGATGTTTCCAGACTCTTCCTTGTTGGAGGTAATTGATTCCGTCTGTTGACAGCCTTCTGTCTCCTGTCATCAGTGATCCTCTATACTAGGATGTCAAACTGTCCTGCATCTTCTCTTCGTCTCAAACCACTGATCACTAACTGTTCTTTACATGTAGTCAAGTCAAAGAAACTGTATTTTGCTGACGGATTAATTGAACATTTGTATCTTCACAGGTGTTCATTATCCTCCTGTATATCACACAAAGAGAATCTCAGTTCAGTGCACTGACTCCCTAGCACCATCATGAATTCAAATGTGCTAAAATAAAACAGGAGTTGGGGGGAAAAAGGGGGAAGGGGGGTATGAGTGTAACTAAAGAATTAGTCACAAAGTTTGTGTGTGTGTGTGTGTATGAAATGCAAGCAGAGTAAACAGTCCTTTTCAAAACCCTTAGGTGTGTTATGAATAATGTGTGAGGCTGTAAGTGTAATTTATCTTGACACAAGTTATATTGTGAATGATGTGTGGGGCTGTAAGTGTAATTTATCTTGACACAAGTTATATTGTGAATGATGTGTGGGGCAGTAAGTGTAATTTATCTTGACAAGATATATTGTGAATGATGTGTGGGGCTGTAAGTGTAATTTATCTTGACAAGATATATTGTGAATGATGTGTGAGGCTGTAAGTGTAATTTATCTTGACACAAGTTATATTGTGAATGATGTGTGGGGCTGTAAGTGTAATTTATCTTGACACAAGTTATATTGTGAATGATGTGTGAGGCTGTAAGTGTAATTTATCTTGACACAAGTTATATTGTGAATGATGTGTGGGGCTGTAAGTGTAATTTATCTTGACACAAGTTATATGTGAATGATGTGTGGGGCTGTAAGTGTAATTTATCTTGACACAAGTTATATTGTGAATGATGTGTGGGGCTGTAAGTGTAATTTATCTTGACACAAGTTATATTGTGAATGATGTGTGGGGCTGTAAGTGTAATTTATCTTGACACAAGTTATATTGTGAATGATGTGTGGGGCTGTAAGTGTAATTTATCTTGACACAAGTTATATTGTGATTGATGTGTGGGGCTGTAAGTGTAATTTATCTTGACACAAGTTATATTGTGAATGATGTGTTTGGCTGTAAGTGTAATTCATCTTGACAAGATGTATCGTGAATGATGTGTGAGGCTGTAAGTGTAATTCATCTTGACACAAGTTATATTGTGAATGATGTGTGGGGCTGTAAGTGTAATTCATCTTGACAAGATGTATCGTGAATGATGTGTGAGGCTGTAAGTGTAATTCATCTTGACACAAGTTATATTGTGAATGATGTGTGAGGATGTAAGTGTAATTTATCTTGACACAAGTTATATTGTGAATGATGTGTGGGGCTGTAAGTGTAATTTATCTTGACACAAGTTATATTGTGAATGATGTGTGAGGCTGTAAGTGTAATTCATCTTGACACAAGTTATATTGTGAATGATGTGTGGGGCTGTAAGTGTAATTCATCTTGACACAAGTTATATTGTGAATGATGTGTGAGGCTGTAAGTGTAATTCATCTTGACACAAGTTATATTGTGAATGATGTGTGGGGCTGTAAGTGTAATTCATCTTGACACAAGTTATATTGTGAATGATGTGTGAGGATGTAAGTGTAATTTATCTTGACAAGATATATCGTGAATGATATGTGAGGCTGTATGGCTAGTATCTCTTGACACAAACTATACAAAATTTTATTTTTCACGGATCTAAATATATATATATATATATATATATATATATATATATATATATATATATATATATATATATATATATATATATATATATATATATATATATATATATATATATATATATATATATATATATATATATATATATATATATATATATATATATATATATATATATATATATATATATATATATATATATATATATATATATATATATGCGTAAATGATTTTTTATTTTTATATATTTGCATTGATTCATTATTGTGTGCTTGTAATACTAACCATGATGTGCAGAAAGCTGAGGCATGTTGGCTATGTTAAACATTATGATGGCCTGGAAAAAAAGGTGATGGAGGGTACAGTTTCCTGCAAACAAGGCAGAAGCCGACCTCTGCAAAGGTGGATGCAGGACATTGAAGATACCTTAGCAATGAAGGCACACAGTGCTGGCAAATTGTCTACAGAAAGAGGCTTTCATGCGTGCCATAACCAGAGCATTATTCTGTAAAGAGCTTGCTGATTGATAACGATGATGATAACTAACCTATCTTCACATCTCCATGTTCCAGATGATTGCCAAAGATAACCCATATGTTATTGGTATACGTGATACAGAAAGTGTTAAGGTATGTATTTACATTTATTGCATGTGGCAAACAAGAGCCTTGAGGGTTTAGTGGCTAGGCACTTGCCTTCGGTCTGAAAGTCTTGGATTTGAATCCGTACAGTCTTATGATTTTTAAAATCTTTTTTTTCTCTTCAGAAATGACCTTTGCTCCAAGGTTAACCCAGGCTGAAATTCGATACCAGATAAAGTCCTGGGAAGTAAAGGTGGCTGCCTAATGATGACCACATTACCCAAACAGTGCCAATTGGTTTATGAAAATATGAGTATAGCATCATATACCCAGTATGAACGAACGAACAAACTTTATTTTCAAAGGGTTACAAATTAGGCACGCAGGCCCGTCTTACATTGGGCCCTTTCAAACTCCCATCTTTCACACAGCAGTTGTATCTCATCAATGAAGCATGTTGTGTTCATGTAATAATAAGCATATTATGAATATCAAGTCAAAAACAAAAGCATGGGTGGTTAAATATGTGCGCACGCTCGCGCGCGAACACACACACCCACATACACATGCAAACCCATTCACTCACTTACACACATAGGCACCCAATACACACATACATCCACATACATACGAACACGTGCACACACATAATGCATACATACATACATACACACACACAGTCATATGCTCTAAAACACACTCACATACAACCCAGACACAAAAAGAGCAGTGAGCTGACCAAATACTCAACTAAATGAGAAACTCAGGTTCAAACATCTGTGGTTCCAATGTCCTGCTATATGACAAACCTTGGTTCAAACATCTGTGGTTCCAATGTCCTGCTATATGACAAACCTTGGTTCAAACATCTGTGGTTCCAATATCCTGCTATATGACAAACCTTGGTTCAAACATCTGTGGTTCCAATGTCCTGCTATATGACAAACCTTGGTTCAAACATCTGTGGTTCCAATATCCTGCTATATGACAAACCTTGGTTCAAACATCTGTGGTTCCAATGTCCTGCTATATGACAAACCTTGGTTCAAACATCTGTGGTTCCAATGTCCTGCTATATGACAAACCTTGGTTCAAAACATCTGTGGTTCCAATGTCCTGCTATATGACAAACCTTGGTTCAAACATCTGTGGTTCCAATGTCCTGCTATATGACAAACCTTGGTTCAAACATCTGTGGTTCCAATGTCCTGCTATATGACAAACCTTGGTTCAAACATCTGTGGTTCCAATGTCCTGCTATATGACAAACCTTGGTTCAAACATCTGTGGTTCCAATGTCCTGCTATATGACAAACCTTGGTTCAAACATCTGTGGTTCCAATGTCCTGCTATATGACAAACCTTGGTTCAAACATCTGTGGTTCCAATGTCCTGCTATATGACAAACCTTGGTTCAAACATCTGTGGTTCCAATGTCCTGCTATATGACAAACCTTGGTTCAAACATCTGTGGTTCCAATGTCCTGCTATATGACAAACCTTGGTTCAAACATCTGTGGTTCCAATGTCCTGCTATATGACAAACCTTGGTTCAAACATCTGTGGTTCCAATGTCCTGCTATATGACAAACCTTGGTTCAAACATCTGTGGTTCCAATGTCCTGCTATATGACAAACCTTGGTTCAAACATCTGTGGTTCCAATGTCCTGCTATATGACAAACCTTGGTTCAGACATCTGTGGTTCCAATGTCCTGCTATATGACAAACCTTGGTTCAAACATCTGTGGTTCCAATGTCCTGCTATATGACAAACCTTGGTTCAGACATCTGTGGTTCCAATGTCCTGCTATATGACAAACCTTGGTTCAAACATCTGTGGTTCCAATGTCCTGCTATATGACAAACCTTGGTTCAAACATCTGTGGTTCCAATGTCCTGCTATATGACAAACCTTGGTTCAGACATCTGTGGTTCCAATGTCCTGCTATATGACAAACCTTGGTTCAAACATCTGTGGTTCCAATGTCCTGCTATATGACAAACCTTGGTTCAGACATCTGTGGTTCCAATGTCCTGCTATGTGACAAACCTTGGTTCAGACATCTGTGGTTCCAATGTCCTGCTATATGACAAACCTTGGTTCAAACATCTGTGGTTCCAATGTCCTGCTATATGACAAACCTTGGTTCAGACATCTGTGGTTCCAATATCCTGCTATATGACAAACCTTGGTTCAAACATCTGTGGTTCCAATGTCCTGCTATATGACAAACCTTGGTTCAGACATCTGTGGTTCCAATGTCCTGCTATATGACAAACCTTGGTTCAGACATCTGTGGTTCCAATGTCCTGCTATATGACAAACCTTGGTTGGTTCAAACATCTGTGGTTCCAATGTCCTGCTATATGACAAACCTTGGTTCAAACATCTGTGGTTCCAATATCCTGCTATATGACAAACCTTGGTTCAAACATCTGTGGTTCCAATGTCCTGCTATATGACAAACCTTGGTTCAGACATCTGTGGTTCCAATGTCCTGCTATATGACAAACCTTGGTTCAAACATCTGTGGTTCCAATGTCCTGCTATATGACAAACCTTGGTTCAGACATCTGTGGTTCCAATATCCTGCTATATGACAAACCTTGGTTCAAACATCTGTGGTTCCAATGTCCTGCTATATGACAAACCTTGGTTCAGACATCTGTGGTTCCAATATCCTGCTATATGACAAACCTTGGTTCAAACATCTGTGGTTCCAATGTCCTGCTATATGACAAACCTTGGTTCAGACATCTGTGGTTCCAATGTCCTGCTATATGACAAACCTTGGTTCAGACATCTGTTGACCAAGACACCTGCTGTATGACTGCCTAGGTTCAAATGTCTGTCGTCCAAACAAAACTCACCAGGAAGGTTAAATTACCACAGATGACAAATCCCAGAAAAAATCAGATGCATTGGCTGAAAAGCACAAATATTGCAGCTGTGCTGTAAGGCAACACATCACATGTATGCCATAAGGACGAAAAATACAGAAAAAGAAAGCCCAATGTGCTACAGGTGTCGGAGGGTTGTTTATTGACTTACTGCAATGATGAGAGTAGGCTCACTTGTCTGTCAAAATGTTTATCACTGGAGCATTTCTGTAATCTGTTACGAGCTACACATGTGTTTAGGATAGATACTTCCATAAAACTATTCAGGGATTGATTTTGTCACTGTAGCTTTTATGGTGACCTGTTCCCTTGCTCACACATTTTTCCCTTTAAAAAATCTGCTGTAGTCATCGTCATCATCATCATCAACGTCATCATCATTATCTCTCTCTCTCTCTGTCTCTCTCTCTCTCTATCTCTATCTGTCTGTCTATCTGTCTGTCTATCTGTCTGTCTGTCTGTCTGTCTGTCTGTCTGTCTGTCTGTCTGTCTGTCTGTCTGTCTGTCTGTCTGTCTGTCTGTCTGTCTGTCTGTCTGTCTGTCTGTCTGTCTATCTATCTGCCTATCTATCTCAGATTGTTGTATTTCTTTTTCTGTTTTCTTCTGCTACCACTGATGCTGATACCTTTTACTTCTGATTCTTCTCATGTATCTCACTAGGACTTTCAGAAAAGAATCCAGACTGCTACAAGAATAGTGATAGTTGGTAATGGAGGGATTGCTACAGAACTTGTGTGAGTATTGTACAGTCATGGTTGGTAATGGTAGACCAAGAAGATTCTTTCAAATAAACATGGAAATTATGTTTTCCACTGCAGCTAGAATTTTAAATATTTTTAAATTGAAGAAGACGGAAAGCTTAGCAATAAACCAGTCCACCTTGAGCAGACCATGTAATATTTATGTTGTGCTTAGTATGTTTTTTTATATTATTTTTTATTCAATAGAAAACCAGCAAATGGTATGTCCTGTCCTAGAGCAGTGAATTTAATATCTGACCTCAGATAAAGTCAACAAACTAAGAAGACAAGTGTGCACCTAAAAGTCACTGAACTGTGGGATATGCTATGCGGACTAAATGTCAGAAAACCAGATATTTGTTTGTCTATATATCTGAAGAATTAGACATAGATAGTCAGTGTTTTCTTTGACACGTTATGAGAAGAAGATGACTTGAGAATTTGGTAATAACTGGCAAGATTGATGGAAGGAGAGAAAGATGAAAGCAAAGAGATAAATACCTGACTGGCCTGGCAAAGTGAATAAGGTGAGACAAAAAAATTGAACTGATCAAGGATTCTGGCAATCGCGTGAGATGACGAAACAAGACAGCCTATGCTTAACAGTACTGCACAGGATGATGATGATACATCTGAGCCAAGGTGCTGTTAAAGATTCTCCAAGTGCCACGGACAGAGAAGAGAAGAAGTTCTGACATCCTGGGAGATCTGAACATTAGGGAAGATTGGCTAATAAACAGCAACATCGTATCTCGGAGGCTGAAATTTTTTAGCTAGGTCAGGCACCATGGCAGATTGGAAAAGGTAGTAGCAGAAGGTATGGTGCAGGAGGGGTGTGGGTAACCGGCACACAGGGATACACACATGATATAAGTGACTCCTTTTGTTTAAAAATGCATGGGGTGGGAGAGATGGCGAGAGACAGAGTTTCTTTCAGACAGGTTGTGGTGAAAGCAACATTCTGCCAAGGACTTGCTTCATGCTGATGATGATAGTATTTTTTACTTCAGATATCTTCTTGATCATTTGTAAATCTTCGCATATGAGAGTGTATGAGTATGTGTGTATATTTTGAGTGTGTGTCTATGATTGTGTGTGCATATAAGTATGTTGCGTGTGTCAGTGTATGTTTGAGCTTGTGTATATGAATGATTGTGTGTGTATATATACATTCAGTGATTACAAACAAGATGTTCATATTTTGTTGTTGACTGCAGATATGAACTGGAGGGATGTGAGGTTATCTGGGCCATCAAAGACAAGTCTATCGCTCACACTTTTGTGGATGCTGGGGCTGGGCAGTTCTTCTTGGAGCAGTTGAACAAAACTAAAGTGGTCAGTCCTGATGAGCCATCTAAACGTCTCAAGTACACTGTAGAAGGTAGGGCTGTTGTTGGAGGTCAAATGTCTGTGCTTGATCCACTTCCATCTCATGAGGGGTTAAATCCTGTCTTCCCTGTTAGTACAGAGATCCTGGCTTGTCAGATGTTTTGGATGGTCTGATGTCTGCGGCCAGTGGTCACCATGTCAGTATAACAGCTTTGGAGCAGGTTTAGTTACATAACATGTAGACTCCTCAGGTAGAGTTACACTGACTCCCTAGAACAAATGTCAGATATTATTCTGGGTGACAAGTTGCTTTTCTTCTTCTTTGTTTGTTTGTTTGTTGTATTTTGTTATGTGATGTCATCTGTGAAGTCAAAATCTTTTGTCTTCACATTCACCAATTGTTAACTTTGGGGTAAGTTGTGGTTGTTCGTCCATTTCTGAACTTAAGTCTTGTTGCAGAACTTGGGTGTTTGTTGCGTGCACATCCGTTTTACAGATCTGAACTTGAACCCAGAAGGTGGTGAAGCAAAATGACTTCACTTTAATCCATCTGGTTTTCTTTAAAATAAAAAAATGAATGGGTTTCTTGGACAAGGGGCAAGTCGTGGTGGTGTACCGGCTAGACGCTCGTCTGCAGATCTGAAGGTCATGTGTTTGCTCCTTAGCGGGCCAGACTTTTTTCAAAAATGACCTCGGCTCCCAGGTAGACCCAGCCTGGGAAGTAAAGGTGGTCGGTGTGATGCTGACCACATCACCCATCTTGTGCTGATTGGTCTATAAAAAATATAGGTCTAGCCCTATATGCCCCATACACCTAAAGGCCTGGAAAAGGGTCCTGTACTTTTACTTTGCTTTACTTACTTGTTCAAGGGAAGGGAAGCAGTTGATTATTTGCTCTGTTTTTGTATTTATTGATTATATCCCTTCTTAGGGGCTGCAGTGACACAATTGCTAACAGGCTTGCTGTCTTCGTCAAATTTTTCAACCCCCTGGGGTTTTATAAACACTTCTGCTTCTTCTTTTCTTCTAGTGTATCAGGGTAGATTTTCACAAAGTTAAAGTTTTACTGAAATTTTGATAAATTTTTTTTTAAAAAGATGCTTCTGGGATGAAAGTGTTAAAAGCATCATCATCAAGGTGCACAGTTAACATAGTCATTGTTCTTCTTCACATTTGCTGGCTGAAGGTTCTGGTTGTTCACCTACCTCTGGACTTTAGTCTTGTTCCAGAATCCGAGTGTTGTTTGCACATTTGTTTTACAGACCTAGACTTATCTGTATACAGATTGTTGGTTCCTTGCCCCTCAACAGATGCACTCAGACAACGAAGGAGGCCCCAGTTAGTCAGCTCTTACGACATGCTTATTGGGGAGGCAGTGGATAGTTCCAGTGGGGCCAAGGAACCCACAGGGGAAATAGTCCGGATTCAGACAACAGTTAGTTGAGTCACCGACACATGTTGTCTTCTAGCCAGGCCTACTTGGAACACTTTGTGAGTTACAGACAGATTGTATACTTCAAATGACATCTGCACATAATGAATGATGGTCTTTCCCGTGTCGGTTCCAGGGTTCTAGTTGTGGGGAAAACAAGAATAGACCCACTGCCTCTCCAACAAGCATGTCCTAGGAGTCAGCTAATTGTCAGCTTTCTTAGAAGTCGGAGTGCACCTGCCCGAATGACAAGGAACATCCAACTGCACACAGATAAGCCTGTAAACGAATGTGCATGCAAAACTCAGGCCCTGGCACAAAGCCAAAGTCTAAATTCATGAACAACCAAGACTTTCTACCTGAGCTTACAGCCTGTGAACAAAGAAGAAGAAGAAAAAGAAGAATGGTGGTCACTGAGTCTAACTTGATCATTGCAGGAATGCAGGTATATTTTTATTTTTTTTAGATTGTTTTAGAGATTGTAGTTTTTATATTCTTAGATGCAAGATTGTGCTCATGATTGTAGTTTTGATCTCCGCAGATTCAAGAGTTGCTAGTTCATCACTAGGAGAAGGGATTGTGGGTGGAGCCTTAGGCCCAGACTGGACAAATAACCTTGACATTCATGGAGCACAACCAGTAATTGTCTATATGTTGGCTGTCCAATCATAAATGTTCCTCTCTGGCTTCCTGTCAGTATAGTGAATAGGCTGATTTACTGTTTTTTTAGTTGAGGCAAGTTTTTGCTTGTGACAGTTGTTGCTTTTTTCTCTCTTTATATGGACTGAAAGGATATGGTTCCATCGCCCAGCATTAAACTCTAGACTTTCAGGCAACTTGCTACTTTGCCACCAGAGCTGCTGCGGATGATAATGATGATGGGAGTGTACATGTTTGTCTATCAGTCGTTTGTTTGTTGCCAGGTAATGTGTTCCTTGTTAATGGTGTAGCTGGAATCTTTTTGTTTGTCCAAGTGAGACAAATGCGTTTTACCTTCCTGGATAGTTTCATGAGACCGGGACTCATTGTGGCCCTATGTTGTTTTTTGTTTTGCATTCACCGACTGTAAACAGCAGAAAAACCTTGTTGTTCATTCATTTCTGGACTTTGGCATTGTTCCAGGACCTAAGTTTTGTGTATTTATCCCTTTTACAGGTCTTACTTATTTATATGCAGACTTGATTCCTTGCCTTTCAAGCAGACACACTCTGACTGAAGAAAGGCCCCAATTAGTCGACTCTTACGACATGCTTGCTGGGGATGCAGTGGTCGGTTCTTGTTTTCCCCACAGTGGGGCCCCAGAACCCACATGGCGATGTCTGGTTTAAAAAAACCTAGGTCTTCCTGGACTCCTAGCCCTGCGGTATGTGAAGATGCATTATTTTACAAACCACAGACACTGGATAGTGCGTTAAAGACAATAAACCAGTGTAAAGCACCATCACAGCCATCTACAAGGAAGATCTTTTACCTGCCGGGCTAACTCTGTATTTGTTGAGGAAAGTTAAAAAGCCCGGTAAAGCCCGGCATCTGTCTGCTTCCCAAGATACACAAACCTGATTACCCTGGCAGACCAATTGTGTCCGCCCGCGCTTGTCCCACAGAACTCGTTTCTGAGTTCCTCGATTGTATATTCCAGCCCATGGTTGTTGGTCTCTCATCTTATATCAGCCATACCAACCATGCCATCTCTGTATGTCAATCGATTCAGTTCACCTCTCCTTCCAGGTACTACATCTTCACCTTAGATTTTACCTCTCTCTACACATTTGTTCTACATTCTGATAGTCTCCAGGCTTTGCCCTTCTTTCTAGATTGCAGAGTCTTACTGTAGTCACTGACCCTTTCATACGTCTGGCTGAGTTAGTGCTTACTCTCAACTGTTTGCAGTTTAATGGCCACTGCTTCAACCAGATCAGCAGTGTTGCCATGGGCACCAAGATGGACCTAGCAGTGCCTGCCTCTTCCTGGGCTATCTTGAGCATCAGATGCATCATGCATATACTGCTTTACTTGCTGCTGAAGATGGGGATGGAGTGCTTTTGGGAGTGTCCCGAATACTGTGATGTTGATTCTTAATTCAACATTCAACAGGTCTTAGCACCTCGGTGTACTATAAACCTACTGATTCCCAATATTTCTTCTCTACACATTCTCTGTAGCTGCAGCGTTCACTTTCCATTTGTGTTTTATTACACTGTGAAATTCACTGGTCTACTTTTTTTTATATTTTTTTTTTATTTTTTAAATAAATATGAATTCTGTACTGCTACTCTTCTGGACGTTTTGAACTGCTTTCTTCTGGAATTGATGGCATCTTGAAACTATCAGTGTTTGTGTTTGCTTCTTTATTTCTAATGCTCATGTCTCAGTTTGTGGACCGTGTGTCACTGTGATCGTATTCATAGTTCTTGTTATCTTTGTTGCAACTTGAAAATGTCTGCGTAATGCATGCATTCAGTGTTGAAACTTGAATTATCTGTCTGATGATATTATAATACTGACGAAAGTCATTTTATTACTTTGTATCATGCTGTGTGAAAAGCTTTGTTATAGCGCCAGTATGGTTGATGATAATAAACGATGCCAAAATCCTGGTCTTAAAGCACTAAAATTGACCTCCCCCATGTAGCACAGCTATCTTCTATGTGTACGTTGATGTCACACCCAGGTTCATATTATGGTTTGCTACAGGGGAGGGGTCAATATAAGAATATAGACGAGGAGAAAGATGGTTGTGTTGATAGAATCATAAAATGTTGTGAAACAACTCTTCTTTTTTATACTGTCCTTATTGTGATACCTTAGTAATGTCACAAATAACCAGTGATATTCTGAATGGCCGCTGTTTTTGCTCTTGGAATCGTGTTGTGTTCTTCATCTCTAGTTACGTCATTAACTGGTTCTAGTGTCTGTAACTGCCGCCTGGCTTCTGATGCTGTCTGGTACTAATGGTCTGATGGTCGACTTCAACATCTTAGGTAATGTTTCTGTCTAATGTGTCTGTTAACCATGGATCCATGTATCTTGTCTATTGTCTCTGTAGTTCAATGTCTCTTTAATGTCTTCTCTCTTGTGACTGTCTTCGAGGCTCCATGTGACTGGTTCCTCTGCTTCTAGGTCTTGACGACTGAAGAATGCTTAAGTGATTTCTTTTCCACTATTTATACTGAGATGCTTGGTATGTGTTTTGCTTCTAACTACTGCTTCTGGAAGATTCTTGGATGCTAAAACTTGTTTACTATATGTGCTCTCCAGTGGGATTTTCTAATTACATCTCTCTTGTATCACATAACTCTGCACCAAAATACGCCAATTAAATTGACAGTTGGCCTTCTGGGGTCTTCCAGAAAGCTAATACTACTGCGTTCTCTTTAAAAGGGCACGTTTAAAAACATTACCTCAGATACTGTTTATAGGTTATTTATTTGCAAAATATCTCTCTGCATATGATGGTTCTAGAAAGGGAATGTCAAGATTGCTAAGATCTGTTGCTTTTGGTTCCTTCAACTAATCCGCAATATCTTATGTCCTAACAAACAAGTGATGACGTTTCCGTTATACTTTCCGCCTGAGTTTACAGCTTGTGAACGCGAAGAAGAAAACCAGACAGTAGAGTCACTGGGCACAGACGCATTGACTCTCTCAGGTCAAGCTAGATCTGTTACTGAGTTCACATTTGATTGTTCATGTTTACAAATAGGTCTCTTTGACTGTTTATGCTTACAAATAATAGATATGTGTGATTGTTCATGTTTACAAATAGGTCTCTTTGACTGTTTATGCTTACAAATAATAGATATGTGTGATTGTTCATGTTTACAAATAGGTCTCTTTGACTGTTTATGCTTACAAATAATAGATATGTGTGATTGTTCATGTTTGAAAGTAAATATTTCGCTAATACTCACAAAGAGATATCTTTGTTCATGTTTACAAATAGATTTCCCACCACGTTCATGTGGAAACCCAGGTGGAGCCAGTGGAGGTGTTGACACCCAGCCACAGGAAGCAGCTGGGACTGGAGGAGACGCTTCTGCCACAGGATACAGGTGGGAAGGGGGGTTAGGTTTTTATTTCTACATATATTTTTGGTAGCTATATTGATGACATTAAAGAGGTTATACATCCACGTGGAATGACAATGGCTGGTGCTACCCATTGAGTGTTGGACTGTAAGCTGTTCCTCTCCACAACCAACAATTCATGGCAACAGTGGAACTCAGTGATGATAAGAAAGGTGTTCTCCTTTTTATCATTTGCTGGCTGTAACTTTGGCAGAAAGTCCTGGTTGTTCGTCCACTTTTAGATTTTGCTGTTGCTCCAGAACTTGAGTTTTGTGCTTTTGTGTGCACATTCATTTTACATATCTGGCTTACTGTCATGCAGACTGTTGGTTCCTCACCCCTTGGCCCTAATTATTCACCTTTTACCAAGGCTTATTGTGGGGGTGGAGGTGGGGGAGTAACAAATAACATTTTTCTTAGAAGGCTGTGACAATCGGTGGGTTACAGTGTTACTGTACCTTTGCTTCTGGTCTGGGCTTCAGGCAATACACAGGAATCTCATTCACTCCCTTTGATTGATCTTTCTGTTTTCCTGACTGGCCGCTGTCAAACCTACAGGCTATTGGCTCCAGTAAGTCCCAGTAGTTACTCTTATTTTCTGATATGTTATGTGTGTGTGTGCGCTCGTGTGTATGTGCATGCGTGTGTTTTGGTATCCATTGAAATGTAATACAAGAAAAGTACCCTTTCCCCATCACTGACACCCGAGGCAAATGATGCTAGACATGTTTCTGTAGACCACTGGGCAATCAGAGAGTGATATGCTCAACATAATTCTGGCTGCCTTTACTTTCCAGGACATTACCTGATATCTATTTTATGCTAGGTCTACCTGGAAGCCATGGTCAGTTGTGACGAAATCTGTCTCTTTGAGCCGAGGATCTTGGGGCTGACACTTGAGTGTCTAGTCACTCAAGCTCAGCAGTAAGAGAAGCAGACTGAGGAAGATAATATTAGATGGTCTCAGATATTTGTGTGGAGAAATCTGACCACTAGATTTGATTTAGAACACCAAGGATCAAGGTCTGTTTACAGGTACAGATGTCCATGCCGCCTGACAAAGGACATGACGATGACAACCAGAAAAAAAAACATTGGTTGTCTCTAAGCATTTTTCCCCATCCAAATAAGTATTTCTGTGATCCATTTCACCTGCAATTGACCATTGTGGAATTATACATGGACGCTTTCCTTGTAGGTTCTGGGCCGCATTTTAGAGGAGAGGAAAAAACCGACATGATGCCCCTGAACAAACGTAGTGGAAAATACAACAAATTAAGAGTTTGTTAAAATCAGATGCATCGAGCTGAATATGCAGAAACCACGAACTAGCTGTAAACCACAACACAATGTGCCAGCTAAATTCTTAAGGGCAAACACAAAAGAAGTAACATAGATGCTTCCAATGTATTTCAGACACACACGAGTGGCCAGTGTACATACACCTGACCAATGGAAAAGTCTACGGCTGTCATCTGATTGTCAGTGCCACCGGGGTTGTTCCATTCACTGATATAGTGCTGCCAGGTAACCAATTTGAGCTGGCGGATGATGGGGGGTTAAAGGTCAACAGTCGGATGGAAACCACTGAACAGGATGTGTATGCTGCTGGCGATGTTTGCACTGCATGCTGGGAGTGGTCACCTCATTGGTTACAGGTGGGCACATCTATTGTTGGGCTTATTTCTACTCAAGTGTGAAGTTCCACTGAATTATTTGACTGCTCAAGTGTGAAGTTCCACTGTATTGTTTGACTGCTCAAGTGTGAAGTTCCACTGTATTGTTTGACTGCTCAAGTGTGAAGTTCCACTGTATTGTTTGACTGCTCAAGTGTGAAGTTCCACTGTATTGTTTGACTGCTCAAGTGTGAAGTTCCACTGTATTGTTTGACTGCTCAAGTGTGAAGTTCCACTGTATTGTTTGACTGCTCAAGTGTGAAGTTCCACTGAATTATTTGACTGCTCAAGTGTGAAGTTCCACTGTATTGTTTGACCGCTCAAGTGTGAAGTTCCACTGAATTATTTGACTGCTCAAGTGTGAAGTTCCACTGAATTATTTGACTGCTCAAGTGTGAAGTTCCACGGAATTATTTGACTGCTCAAGTGTGAAGTTCCACTGTATTGTTTGACTGCTCAAGTGTGAAGTTCCACTGTATTGTTTGACTGCTCAAGTGTGAAGTTCCACTGTATTGTTTGACTGCTCAAGTGTGAAGTTCCACTGTATTGTTTGACTGCTCAAGTGTGAAGTTCCACTGTATTGTTTGACTGCTCAAGTGTGAAGTTCCACTGTATTGTTTGACTGCTCAAGTGTGAAGTTCCACTGTATTGTTTGACTGCTCAAGTGTGAAGTTCCACTGTATTGTTTGACTGCTCAAGTGTGAAGTTCCACTGTATTGTTTGACTGCTCAAGTGTGAAGTTCCACTGTATTGTTTGACTGCTCAAGTGTGAAGTTCCACTGTATTGTTTGACTGCTCAAGTGTGAAGTTCCACTGTATTGTTTGACTGCTCAAGTGTGAAGTTCCACTGTATTGTTTGACTGCTCAAGTGTGAAGTTCCACTGAATTATTTGACTGCTCAAGTGTGAAGTTCCACTGAATTATTTGACTGCTCAAGTGTGAAGTTCCACTGAATTATTTGACTGCTCAAGTGTGAAGTTCCACGGAATTATTTGACTGCTCAAGTGTGAAGTTCCACTGTGTCATTTGACTGCTCAAGTGTGAAGTTCCACTGTATTGTTTGACTGCTCAAGTGTGAAGTTCCACTGTATTGTTTGACTGCTCAAGTGTGAAGTTCCACTGTATTGTTTGACTGCTCAAGTGTGAAGTTCCACTGTGTCATTTGACTGCTCAAGTGTGAAGTTCCACTGTATTGTTTGAATGCTCAAGTGTGAAGTTCCACGGAATTATTTGACTGCTCAATTGTGAAGATTCACTGTATTATTTGACTGCTCAAGTGTGAAGTTCCACTGTGTTATTTGACTGCTCAAATGTGAAGTTCCACTGTATTGTTTGACTGCTCAAGTGTGAAGTTCCACGGAATTATTTGACTGCTCAATTATGAAGATCCACTGAATTATTTGACTGCTCAAGTGTGAAGTTCCACGGAATTATTTGACTGCTCAATTGTGAAGATCCACTGCATTTTTTGACTGCTCAAGTGTTAAGTTCCACTGTGTTATTTGACTGCTCAAGTGTGAAGTTCCACTGTATTATTTGACTGCTCAAATGTGAAGTTCTACGGAATTATTTGACTGCTCAAATGTGAAGTTCCACGGAATTATTTGACTGCTCAAATGTGAAGTTCCACGGAATTATTTGACTGCTCAAATGTGAAGTTCCACGGAATTATTTGACTGCTCAAATGTGAAGTTCCACGGAATTATTTGACTGCTCAAATGTGAAGTTCCACGGAATTATTTGACTGCTCAAATGTGAAGTTCCACGGAATTATTTGACTGCTCAAGTTTGAAGTGTCCTGTATCATTTGGGTGTTTAAGTAAGTTTCTCTATTGTTTTTAATGATCAAATGATTTTTGTATGAAGTTTCTCTGTTGTTTTTAATGATCAAATGATTTCTGTATGAAGTTTCTCTGTTGTTTTTAATGATCAAATGATTTCTGTATGAAGTTTCTCTGTTGTTTTTAATGATCAAATGATTTCTGTATGAAGTTTCTCTGTTGTTTTTAATGATCAAATGATTTCTGTATGAAGTTTCTCTGTTGTTTTTAATGATCAAATGATTTCTGTATGAAGTTTCTCTGTTGTTTTTTAATGATCAAATGATTTCTGTGTGAAGTTTCTCTGTTGTTTTTAATGATCAAATGATTTCTGTATGAAGTTTCTCTGTTGTTTTTAATGATCAAATGATTTCTGTGTGAAGTTTCTCTGTTGTTTTTAATGATCAAATGATTTCTGTATGAAGTTTCTCTGTTGTTTTTAATGATCAAATGATTTCTGTATGAAGTTTCTCTGTTGTTTTTAATGATCAAATGATTTCTGTATGAAGTTTCTCTGTTGTTTTTAATGATCAAATGATTTCTGTGTGAAGTTTCTCTGTTGTTTTTAATGATCAAATGATTTCTGTATGAAGTTTCTCTGTTGTTTTTAATGATCAAATGATTTCTGTATGAAGTTTCTCTATTGTTTTTAATGATCAAATGATTTCTGTATGAAGTTTCTCTGTTGTTTTTAATGATCAAATGATTTCTGTATGAAGTTTCTCTATTGTTTTTAATGATCAAATGATTTCTGTATGAAGTTTCTCTGTTGTTTTTAATGATCAAATGATTTCTGTATGAAGTTTCTCTATTGTTTTTAATGATCAAATGATTTCTGTATGAAGTTTCTCTATTGTTTTTAATGATCAAATGATTTCTGTATGAAGTTTCTCTGTTGTTTTTAATGATCAAATGATTTCTGTATGAAGTTTCTCTGTTGTTTTTAATGATCAAATGATTTCTGTATGAAGTTTCTCTGTTGTTTTTAATGATCAAATGATTTCTGTATGAAGTTTCTCTGTTGTTTTTAATGATCAAATGATTTCTGTATGAAGTTTCTCTATTGTTTTTAATGATCAAATGATTTCTGTATGAAGTTTCTCTGTTGTTTTTAATGATCAAATGATTTCTGTATGAAGTTTCTCTATTGTTTTTAATGATCAAATGATTTCTGTATGAAGTTTCTCTGTTGTTTTTAATGATCAAATGATTTCTGTATGAAGTTTCTCTGTTGTTTTTAATGATCAAATGATTTCTGTATGAAGTTTCTCTGTTGTTTTTAATGATCAAATGATTTCTGTATGAAGTTTCTCTGTTGTTTTTAATGATCAAATGATTTCTGTATGAAGTTTCTCTATTGTTTTTAATGATCAAATGATTTCTGTATGAAGTTTCACTTTGTTATTTAAGTGATCAAATGCAAAGTTTCACCTTTTGTACACTGTTTTACTAGTAATATTAGAGACGCCATGTAATTTCTGTGTTAGGTTTCACACACTCTCCATAAAAGAGGAAGAATTATGACTTTGTTGATCACTAGTGTAAATGGGATAGACTGATGAATGAATATATTAATGAATGAAACAAATAAAGGAGTAAATCAATGATTAAGTGAAAAGAATAATGAATGAATACATGAAAGGTGTAAATAAATGAAATGAATGAATACATTGAGGTGATTTGTTTCATCAGATGCGACTGTGGACCCAGGCCAGACAGATGGGGTGTTATGCAGCCAAGTGTATGGTTGCAGCCACACAGGGAGAAGATATCAGCCTGGACTTTTGCTTTGAGATCTTTGTTCACATCACCACTTTCTTTAGATTCAAGGCAGGTGAACTAGATTCTGTGTTGTTGTGTGTTCAGTGTCCTTCATTATCAGGCTTGTCTGTCCAAGCATGTACTAGAGATGTTTATCTTGTTCATCCTATACCCTGTGACAGCCCATGGTGATGTTTATCATATGAGGAATACTGACAGAAATACTAGAATAGCTTAGTCTTAGTTTTTGTTGAGGTTTCAACTTTACTTTAGTCAGGTTTCCCCTTACTTGCCCTGTTCCTGTGCCAGTGAAAATCATATGAAATGTCCTTCACTTTCTTGTTTGAAATACTGGTCAACAGTAAGTTCCGAAAACATCCAAAAATATGCGTACGCAGTAAGTGCACTAGAATAGCTGAA
Source organism: Candidula unifasciata (assembly GCA_905116865.2). NCBI lineage: Eukaryota > Metazoa > Mollusca > Gastropoda > Stylommatophora > Geomitridae > Candidula > Candidula unifasciata. The sequence continues at coordinate 762,901 of CAJHNH020001446.1, forward strand.
AATTGGGAACTGTGAAGTGGCATATCACATGCAGCAACTTCTTACTCTGCTTCTTATCTCCTTTTTCTTCTTCTTCAGCATTCAGAGCTCTTGAGGTTCATTGCTGCAGATATTATCTGCCTTTAATCATCTCTGCTGCTGGCCTTATTGTCCAGGTGTAGGACTGCATGTCTATTATCCCTCCCTCTTGTTGGTCTGCCTTCAGGTGTACTCCTGTTGAACTCTTTTCTATACACAGTTTTTGTCTCTGTTGTCTTCCTCAGTTCACGAGTGCAAATTTTACAAACATCCCTCGGGATCGTTGCCAGAGCTTGCTCTCGGCAGGCGTCCAGCCGCTCTGAGGAGAAAGACTGAGCAATGTGGGATAAAACCCAAGGCAATGAAGTCAATCCTCTCCCTCAACTGTAACCTTTTAACCTTTGTCTCTCTGTATGCTCAGCTGTTGGCCCTCTTGATGCTGGTAATTAATGGTGGTTGGCACAGATTATCAGTTTTGCTGTAACTGGCTGGCCAGATTGGTAGAACAATGGGCTCTTGAATGGAAGACTTATGTTCGATCCTTGTTAAAGAATGATTTTTTTTCTGCCAAGGTCAAAATAAAAACATCAAACCTGCATAGTTTGTACTGACTGTACTAGCCATGATGATAAAATCCTTTGGCTGACAACCCCCCCCCCCCCCCCCCCCCCCCCCCATCCTGCACTAGCAAGTGCTAAATACAGGCAGTACAGACAGTTTATGAATGTTGTTGTTGTTGCTTGGCCTCCAGTCTCCACTGTCAGACAGTTTATGAATGTTGTTGTTGTTGTTGTTGTTGTTGTTGCTTGGCCTCCAGTCTCCACTGTCAGACAGTTTATGAATGTTGTTGTTGTTGCTTGGCCTCCAGTCTCCACTGTCAGACAGTTTATGAATGTTGTTGTTGTTGCTTGGCCTCCAGTCTCCACTGTCAGACACTTTATGAATGTTGTTGTTGCTGCTTGGCCTCCAGTCTCCACTGTCAGACAGTTTATGAATGTTGTTGTTGTTGCTTGGCCTCTAGTCTCCACTGTCAGACAGTTTATGAATGTTGTTGTTGTTGCTTGGCTCCCAGTCTCAACTGTCAGACACTTTATGAATGTTGTTGTTGCTGCTTGGCCTCCAGTCTCCACTGTCAGACACTTTATGAATGTTGTTGTTGCTGCTTGGCCTCCAGTCTCCACTGTCAGACATTTTATGAATGTTGTTGTTGTTGCTTGGCTCCCAGTCTCAACTGTCAGACAGTTTATGAATGTTGTTGTTGCTGCTTGGCCTCCAGTCTCCACTGTCAGACAGTTTATGAATGTTGTTGTTGTTGCTTGGCTCCCAGTCTCCACTGTCAGACACTTTATGAATGTTGTTGTTGCTGCTTGGCCTCCAGTCTCCACTGTCAGACACTTTATGAATGTTGTTGTTGTTGCTTGGCCTCCAGTCTCCACTGTCAGACACTTTATGAATGTTGTTGTTGCTGCTTGGCCTCCAGTCTCCACTGTCAGACAGTTTATGAATGTTGTTGTTGCTGCTTGGCCTCCAGTCTCCACTGTCAGACACTTTATGAATGTTGTTGTTGTTGCTTGGCTCCCAGTCTCCACTGTCAGACACTTTATGAATGTTGTTGTTGATGCTTGGCCTCCAGTCACCACTGTCAGACACTTTATGAATGTTGTTGTTGCTGCTTGGCCTCCAGTCTCCACTGTCAGACACTTTATGAATGTTGTTGTTGCTGCTTGGCCTCCAGTCTCCACTGTCAGACACTTTATGAATGTTGTTGTTGCTGCTTGGCCTCCAGTCTCCACTGTCAGACACTTTATGAATGTTGTTGTTGCTGCTTGGCCCCCCAGTCTCCACTGTCAGACAGTTTATGAATGTTGTTGTTGTTGCTTGGCTCCCAGTCTTCACTGTCAGACACTTTATGAATGTTGTTGTTGTTGCTTGGCTCCCAGTCTCCACTGTCAGACACTTTATAAATGTTGTTGTTGCTGCTTGGCCTCCAGTCTCCACTGTCAGACAGTTTATGAATGTTGTTGTTGCTGCTTGGCCTCCAGTCTCCACTGTCAGACACTTTATGAATGTTGTTGTTGTTGCTTGGCTCCCAGTCTCCACTGTCAGACACTTTATGAATGTTGTTGTTGCTGCTTGGCCTCCAGTCTCCACTGTCAGACACTTTATGAATGTTGTTGTTGCTGCTTGGCTTCCAGTCTCCACTGTCAGACACTTTATGAATGTTGTTGTTGTTGCTTGGCTCCCAGTCTCCACTGTCAGACAGTTTATGAATGTTGTTGTTGCTGCTTGGCCCCCAGTCTCCACTGTCAGACACTTTATTAATGTTGTTGTTGTTGCTGCTTGGCCCCCAGTCTCCACTGTCAGACACTTTATGAATGTTGTTGTTGTTGCTGCTTGGCCTCCAGTCTTCACTGTCAGACACTTTATGAATGTTGTTGTTGCTGCTTGGCCCCCAGTCTCCACTGTCAGACACTTTATGAATGTTGTTGTTGATGCTTGGCCTCCAGTCTCCACTGTCAGACACTTTATGAATGTTGTTGTTGTTGCTGCTTGGCCTCCAGTCTCCACTGTCAGACACTTTATTAATGTTGTTGTTGTTGCTTGGCCCCCCAGTCTCCACTGTCAGACACTTTATGAATGTTGTTGTTGCTGCTTGGCCTCCAGTCTCCACTGTCAGACACTTTATTAATGTTGTTGTTGTTGCTTGGCCCCCAGTCTCCACTGTCAGACACTTTATGAATGTTGTTGTTGCTGCTTGGCCTCCAGTCTCCACTGTCAGACACTTTATTAATGTTGTTGTTGCTTGGCCCCCAGTCTCCACTGTCAGACACTTTATGAATGTTGTTGTTGCTGCTTGGCCTCCAGTCTCCACTGTCAGACAGTTTATGAATGTTGTTGTTGCTGCTTGGCCCCCAGACTCCACTGTCAGACACTTTATGAATGTTGTTGCTGCTTGGCCTCCAGTCTCCACTGTCAGACAGTTTATGAATGTTGTTGTTGCTGCTTGGCCTCCAGTCTCCACTGTCAGACACTTTATGAATGTTGTTGTTGTTGCTTGGCCCCCAGTCTCCACTGTCAGACACTTTTTGAATGTTGTTGTTGTTGCTTGGCCTCCAGTCTCCACTGTCAGACAGTTTATGAATGTTGTTGTTGTTGCTTGGCCTCCAGTCTCCACTGTCAGACACTTTATGAATGTTGTTGTTGCTGCTTGGCCTCCAGTCTCCACTGTCAGACACTTTATGAATGTTTTTGTTGCTGCTTGGCCTCCAGTCTCCACTGTCAGACAGTTTATGAATGTTGTTGTTGTTGCTTGGCCTCCAGTCTCCACTGTCAGACAGTTTATGAATGTTGTTGTTGTTGCTTGGCCTCCAGTCTTCACTGTCAGACAGTTTATGAATGTTGTTGTTGCTGCTGCTTGGCCCCCAGTCTCCACTGTCAGACAGTTTATGAATGTTGTTGTTGCTGCTTGGCCTCCAGTCTCCACTGTCAGACAGTTTATGAATGTTGTTGTTGTTGCTTGGCCTCCAGTCTCCACTGTCAGACAGTTTATGAATGTTGTTGTTGTTGCTTGGCCTCCAGTCTTCACTGTCAGACAGTTTATGAATGTTGTTGTTGTTGCTGCTTGGCCTCCAGTCTCCACTGTCAGACAGTTTATGAATGTTGTTGTTGCTGCTTGGCCTCCAGTCTCCACTGTCAGACAGTTTATGAATGTTGTTGTTGTTGCTTGGCCTCCAGTCTCCACTGTCAGACAGTTTATGAATGTTGTTGTTGTTGCTTGGCCTCCAGTCTCCACTGTCAGACAGTTTATGAATGTTGTTGTTGTTGCTTGGCCTCCAGTCTCCACTGTCAGACAGTTTATGAATGTTGTTGTTGTTGCTTGGCCTCCAGTCTCCACTGTCAGACAGTTTATGAATGTTGTTGTTGATGCTTGGCCCCCAGTCTCCACTGTCAGACACTTTATGAATGTTGTTGTTGCTGCTTGGCCTCCAGTCTCCACTGTCAGACACTTTATGAATGTTGTTGTTGATGCTTGGCCCCCAGTCTCCACTGTCAGACAGTTTATGAATGTTGTTGTTGCTGCTTGGCTCCCAGTCTCTAATGCTGCAGCTCTGAAGCACCCACAGATTCACATCAAGACTATTCTTTTAAAGTTTGTAACAGGGCTTCATATTTTTGTTGTTGTATTTTGGCTTACAGATCAATATGTCACAGCGCTGGGCAAAGAATGTGCTGAGCGCAGGACCGCCCTCACTAGACCTTTGCCTGTGGGCCCAAATCTTGTGGGTTAACATCTGCAATGTGTTGGATTTTTTTTTTTTAAACTACATTGGCTTTCAGGTCAACAAGGGTATCAGGTAACGTCCTGGAAAGTAAAGGCAGTCAGTATGGTGTTGACCACATCTTCTACCAAGTGTCTATAAAATATAAGCCTAATGCTTAAAGGGTGGAAAAGTGTACTTAGTCAAATAGAAAGACCCGTACATGACACACCTCAATGGTTTGTCATTAAACACATACCTTATTGGGTCACTGCTCCATGTTGCGTGATCAATCTTCTACCTCCCTTCAGGTGGTGCTCCTGGGCAAGTTTAATGCTCAAGGTCTGGAATCTGATTATGAAGTTCTGTTACGTGTGACCAAAGGTGAGTTCTTACGTGTGACCAAAGGTGAGTTGTCACTAGCATCAGTAATAGTAATTTACACAGCAGTGTAGTGTCTGAGTTATATATATAGTTTTCTGTTTCTCTTTTTCAGCTTACAGGGCAAATTAGTTGTTGTTTTGTTGTTATTAATATGTATTAACGGTTTGCCCACTTGGAGAGAATGTCATATCATACAGTGAATCAGTCAGTCAGATGTTATCTCCTCAGTCGAGGTTGGCTGCATTGAATCTCCAACATGAATTTTGTTTCACCATGGATCTACACTCTCAGACTGCTGTTTGTCCATTTGTTGATGTTTTCCTCTCACTTTATCACTGTCTGCTGTTGATGACTTGCCTCCATCTTTTTCTTTTGGTGCCACTTAAGACATGCAACAGAAGAGAAGAACGAGTGAACAGACAGACAGACTTTATTTTCAAAGGATCACAAATTGTGCGAGGGATGCCGAGCATGAGGTAGACTGGGATCAAGATGGAAAGATACTGTCCGTGAAATTACAACATCATGATGTGTCTGTGGGTGTCTCCCAACACCTGAAGTAGTAAACAATGAAGTGCAGTTGAGAAGAATATGCTAAAGGTAGCAGTATTACATAAGTAAATAGTGCTGTACCAGTGAGATCTCTTAGGCCTTAAAATGTTTCTTTTATTGTAATAAGAGACTGGTTGCTGTCTAGTGTTCACAGAGCAGATGAGACAGAGTTTCTTTCCAGTCAACTCCTCCACATAACAGTCAACAACAGTTGATGACAGTGTCATGTTTATTGATCACAACATATGAGCTATGAGAACTTGTCCTCCGGTTTAACAAACAGCCTAGCGACAATCTGCAGCATGACACTTCAAACATCCCGGTTCTACTTGTCCGCACTTAGGGTTGCACGGAAAAACCTTCAACGTCCCTTGTTGACATGTACATGACCACAATCAGCACTCAGTCGGACACATTTGTTTTGTCTTTCTCTCAGCCTTCATTCAGCTTAGATTTAAATGCAGATGATTAGCTTTCTATACAGACAATCAGCTTTCACACCTTCCAGCTCTGAGGCCCTGTCGCAGAATGGATCTGTGTTTAGTTATTCCCCCCAGTTATTGTGTTTCCAAGTCCACTCACGCAGTCACGAGTTTTTCAGTCTCTCGTGCTGACTGTATGTCTTGCAACCTAGGGATATCCCTGATTCTAACACCCAATCAGACCCCTTACTTTAATCTTCTATTTCATATCACTACAAGTTTTTCTCCCCTAGGACAAAAAAAAAAAATATGCAATATTTTATTCCAAAATGATATCCTTCCAAACCTTTAACATTCTATTGCCTAGCATTTACCAATCATTCTTTCTGCTGAAAGCTGTTATCATATAGTGCTGTTGTGATATGAACTGTTAGGTCTTGAGAAATAGATAGTGGCATTGCAATGTGAACTATTAAGCTTTCATAACTAGTGCCATTGCAGCATGAATTGTTAGGCCTCAGTAGGCTAATTGATGGTGCTGTTGCAACATAAACTGTTAGGCCTCAGTAGGCTGATTGATGGTGCTGTTGCAACATAAACTGTTGGGCCTCAGTCGGCTGATTGATGGTGCTGTTGCAACATAAACTGTTGGGCCTCAGTAAGCAGATAGTGTCCTAGCAGCGTGAACTGTTAGGTCTTGATAAATATATTGTGCCATTGCAATATGAGCTGTTAGGCCTTGATAAATGAATAGTGCCATTGCAGTGCAAAATGTTAGGCTTTGATAAATGGATAGTGCCATTGCAACGTGAACTGTTAGGCATTCATTTATTCTAAGCCAGAGCTAATTAGCTGGCAGCTCACAGATTTCGGCAGTTACTGGTAGTAACTTTTGTCATGTATCGTTTTCATCTCTTTGTATCTCGTCTCATGCATTTTGAATCTTGTGTGAATTCTGAAAGTAACTGTCCACTTATCTGATCCAGGAGAAGAGTATGTCAAGGCTATCCTGCAGGATGGGAAGATGGTGGGGGCCATTCTCATTGGAGAGACCAACCTGGAGGAAACTTTTGAGAACTTGATTCTCAACGGCATGGACCTGACAGCGTTCAAGGAAAACCTTCTGGAGCCAGGCATTGATGTGGATGACTTTTTTGATTGATTTGTGCACCTGTGTGTCTGTCTGTGTGTGTGGTGTCGATTGATGTAGTGTACAGGTAGTGTGTGTATGAGATTGATGTGGATGACTTTTTTGATTGATTTGTGCTCCTGTGTGTCTGTCTGTGTGTGTGGTGTCGATTGATGTAGTGTACAGGTAGTGTGTGTATGAGATTGATGTGTAAAAACAAGTGTGTACATGGTTGTGTCTATAATCGATGTGTACACAATTGCATATGATTGATGTGTATAGCAGTGTGTGTTGTGAGTAACCATCATAATCTTGTGTGTGTGTGTGTGGGGGGGGGGGGGGTGGTAGACAGGTCATTTTGTTTATAAAAAACAGAAAGAAATGATGTAGACATTTTTAAAGGCCAAAGAAATGAGTGTAGTCACAACTTGTTTATTTTCATTGATATGTACATCAACAAATAAACAGCATTCATAGGCAGACACATCAATAAAACAATATGAAATGATTTATGCCTGCAATACAGGGCAGAAATATAAATTAGAACATCCATGAGATAATAGCAGAAAGAAAACCAGAGGAATAGATATTTCTTTTATTACCTAATAAATCCTATAATTTCAGCTTCCTAGTGTATCAGTGCTGATCAATGCCTGTTTATCTGTGACTGTGAGCTGTTTTTTCTTATCAGTTTCCCTCCAGAGGATATTACCACTGATAATTGTTACAGTTTCCATGCAAACATAATATGATAAGAATCTGGAAAAGATGGCAACTCTCTGAAATACCTCTAAACATATTGACCCCCCCCCCCCCCTACATAGGGTTACCACCAAGAAAGGACACGGGCAAACGCTGTAGTCTCTGACTTATGATGTGCATGAGAGGTTTCAGAATAAGCAACTCTCTGTGTGGGTTCCGGGACCCCACTGTGGGGAAAACAAGAATAGACCCACTGCCTCCCCAACAAGCATGTCGTAAGTGTTGACTAATTGAGGGATTCCTTTGAAGTCCAAGTGCATCTGCCTGAAAGGCAAGGAACCAGCAGTCTGCGTACAAATAAGTCAGATCTGTAAAACAGATGTGCACACAACACTCAGGTTCTGGAACAAGTCTTTTAAGTCCAGAGGTGGGTGAACAACCAGAACTTTCTGCCGGAGTTTAAAGCTGGTGGATGCGAAGAAGAAGAATAAGCAACAATTCCAGATACAGTTTTCATGGTCTGCTGTCAGATAGATAGCTTTGCGAATATTTTACATAAATATTCACACCGCTGCATTATATATTACGGTTTTTTTTGCTTATGAGTTTAGTGAACAAGTTTAACAGTTTTATGATCCTTTAATTATATGGTTTATTTTCTATGTTGGATGGTTTATTTAATTTCTTTTTTTTAATCTTACAATTTTCGGATGTTAGTACGAGAGATGCACCGAAGAAGAGAATGGGGCCTCACTGTATAATATTTCCAAAGACAGCAGTGGATACACTGTAGTCATCCTTTAGTGTGGAGACAGCATAGTGTTAATTACTATATTGTTAATGTTTATACAAACAAAATAAATGGGTCTACTGTGGAGAATGCAGATGTATTTATTCACTGAGAATACATAAATACAAACAAAAACATGCCTAACTATAAAGAAGGTTTGCATAAATATACAGAACTCATAAACATGAATACAATGACTGCAATCTTCAACTCCAGAGTTAACCCTTTCACCCCGGGAGCATTAAAATAAAATGTCTTGACCCCATTAGAATTCAGGGGAAAAAAATCAGTTAAAAAACTTATGACATTTTTTCATAATATAAGAAATGAGTAATCTTTTAATACGAACAGGATAAAGCCTTAAATGGAATACATTCCCCACTGCCTTAATTAAAAAAAAAAAAAAAAACTAACTATCGGATGACTCATTCCGTGACCCTGTGACCTCCACCACTGAGCCACACGGGTAGTTCATAATCTAAGGCTTCCAAAGTCATTGTGTATTTCAGTGGAAAGGATTGCTCCTTTATTGATTATTTGCTGATGTAAAACTGCCTGCATATAAGCAACAACAAAAATATATTAACATACTGAAAGCAACACTATTCTTGTCATGAAACTTTTTAAATTGCACCCAGGAATGCCTAAGGTTTCAAACTATCAGTTGACAGTTTGTTTGCTTCTGGGTCATCTTTTTGTTAGTACATTTTTTTTTTTTTAGTATACAGTAATGAACGAAATGAAGATAAATATAGAACAGAATGTAAAGAAGCTACAAAATTAGTTAGGCACCAAAAGTGAGAATACATGAACAACATTGTCATGGATATGGAAGCTAACCATCAGAACAACGAAGGCATATTGAGAGAATGTCAGATGACAGAGAAGTGAAATCTGTATACACAAGGGAGATGAATGGTTGTAGACCCAGAGGCAGACCAAGAAGACGATGGAGAGATAATGTCTAGACAGACCTGCAAACACTTGGTGTCACCAACTGGAAAGAGACAGGCCAACCAGAGAGATGAATGGAGGCAGGTGATATCTCCAGCAATGAACCTCAAGGGCTCGGAAGGCTGAAGAAGTTTATGGGCCTTCCTATCAACTAATACAAACACACCAATGGATACAAGTTTTTGTTTTTGTTTTTTTTAAAGGGAACGTACAGCTGGATAATTATGCATTTCTTTGTTTTAAAAAAAAAGTCATGACCCTGTTAGAATTTAGGAAAAGAATTAGTTTGGGAAAAAAAAAAAAGTCAATAATAGTTAATGATGCATTTATGTTCACTTTTTCTTAAATATTTAAAGATTAATGAAAAAAGAAAACAAACAATACGAACTGGGTGAAGCATTAAATGGAATACATTCCCGACCACATTAAAACAAGCTCAGATTTATCGGTTGACTCATTCTGTGGCCTTCACCACTGAGCCATATGGACAACATTGATGTCAGTTTGACTTTAAAAAGTCATTTAGCTCAAAGGAAACCCCTCCCCCCCTCGTTTTTAATGTTAGTTGATGTTTTTATATACAAACTGCTGTAGTGTTAAGGCACTGCTTAAATACAAAATGCATTTGATAATATTCCTGGTTTTAACATAAATAAAAGATTCTTTCTGTCTCTTTTAGGGAGATGTTAATGCTCACACTCCAGCAGATTTATATTGAACTTTTCCATGTGTCAGTTCTGGGGACCTATTATGGGAGGGGATGGGAAGGTCAGAACCCCCCCCCCCCTTTTCAAGCATATGTACAAGGTGACTATTAGGCAGGTTTGCTCAAATCGGATGTGCAGATACTGCAGCCTAGCTGTAAACCACAACACAATATGGCAGCCACCATTTTAAGGATAAGTGCAGAAAAAAGAATTTGTTCTTTAGTCACAGTGAGAAATATTTTCTGTAGGGTCACATCATAGACAATGACCAGTCATTCACATTTTATTAAATTTCTGCAGTGGAACACTGATACCCTCTTAAATATTGTTTTTATCATCAATGGTTGGAATCTAGCAGGCACATAATTCAGATGTTTTAGTCTGCTCTTAAGCTAGATTGTTTTAGCAACATTAACCTTATGTCTTAAGATTCTGTCTCAGCAACATAAATGTATGTCTTTAAGCAAGATTCTGTCTTAGCAACAATAAATGTATGTCTTTAAGCAAGATTCTGTCTTAGTAACAATAAATTTATGTCTTTAAGAAAGATTCTTTCTTAGCAACAAAATATTTATGTCTTTAAGAAAGATTCTATGTTAGCAACAATAAATATATGTCTTTAAGCAAGATTCTGTCTTAGCAACAATAAATATATGTCTTTAAGCAAGATTCTGTCTTAGCAACAATAAATCTATGTCTTTAAGCAAGATTCTGTCTTAGCAACAATACATTTATTCTTAAAGTTAGATTTGTTTAAAATGAACATCAAATATCTATTTTTAAGCATCAAATATATATTTTTAAGCTATTTTCTTCTTTATGTTCACTGGCTGTCAATTCTGATTGTTCGCCTACTTCTCTGAGCTTTCGTCTTGTTCCAAAACCTGAGTTGTGTGTACACAGCCAAATTTGCAGATCTAGTTTAATTACATACTTGTCCCTCGCCCTGGGAGGGGGGAGGGGTGAGTCTATTGCTACACCCACCCCCAATAAGGCCTGCAACCTATACTGGGAAAAAGCTAGATTCTGCCTTAGAAACATTTCTTTCTATAAGCTACAGTACATCTTAGCAAGAATACATTGTTGTCATTAAGCTAGATTCTGCCTTAGAAACATGTCTTTCTATAAGCTACAGTACATCTTAGCAAGAATACATTGTTGTCATTAAGCTAGATTCTGCCTTAGAAACATGTCTTTCTATAAGCTACAGTACATCTTAGCAAGAATACATTGTTGTCACTAAGCTAGATTCTGCCTTAGAAACATTTCTTTCTATAAGCTACAGCACATCTTAGCAAGAATACATTGTTGTCATTAAGCTAGATTCTGCCTTAGAAACATTTCTTTCTATAAGCTACAGTACATCTTAGCAAGAATACATTGTTGTCATTAAGCTAGATTCTGCCTTAGAAACATGTCTTTCTATAAGCTACAGTACATCTTAGCAAGAATACATTGTTGTCACTAAGCTAGATTCTGCCTTAGAAACATTTCTTTCTATAAGCTACAGCACATCTTAGCAAGAATACATTGTTGTCACTAAGCTAGATTCTGCCTTAGAAACATGTCTTTCTATAAGCTACAGCACATCTTAGCAAGAATACATTGTTGTCACTAAGCTAGATTCTGCCTTAGAAACATTTCTTTCTATAAGCTACAGCACATCTTAGCAAGAATACATTGTTGTCACTAAGCTAGATTCTGCCTTAGAAACATGTCTTTCTATAAGCTACAGCACATCTTAGCAAGAATACATTGTTGTCACTAAGCTAGATTCTGCCTTAGAAACATTTCTTTCTATAAGCTACAGTACATCTTAGCAAGAATACATTGTTGTCATTAAGCTAGATTCTGCCTTAGAAACATGTCTTTCTATAAGCTACAGTACATCTTAGCAAGAATACATTGTTGTCACTAAGCTAGATTCTGCCTTAGAAACATTTCTTTCTATAAGCTACAGCACATCTTAGCAAGAATACATTGTTGTCACTAAGCTAGATTCTGCCTTAGAAACATTTCTTTCTATAAGCTACAGCACATCTTAGCAAGAATACATTGTTGTCACTAAGCTAGATTCTGCCTTAGAAACATGTCTTTCTATAAGCTACAGCACATCTTAGCAAGAATACATTGTTGTCACTAAGCTAGATTCTGCCTTAGAAACATGTCTTTCTATAAGCTACAGCACATCTTAGCAAGAATACATTGTTGTCATTAAGCTAGATTCTGCCTTAGAAACATTTCTTTCTATAAGCTACAGCACATCTTAGCAAGAATACATTGTTGTCACTAAGCTAGATTCTGCCTTAGAAACATTTCTTTCTATAAGCTACAGCACATCTTAGCAAGAATACATTGTTGTCACTAAGCTAGATTCTGCCTTAGAAACATTTCTTTCTATAAGCTACAGCACATCTTAGCAAGAATACATTGTTGTCACTAAGCTAGATTCTGCCTTAGAAACATGTCTTTCTATAAGCTACAGCACATCTTAGCAAGAATACATTGTTGTCACTAAGCTAGATTCTGCCTTAGAAACATGTCTTTCTATAAGCTACAGCACATCTTAGCAAGAATACATTGTTGTCACTAAGCTAGATTCTGCCTTAGAAACATGTCTTTCTATAAGCTACAGCACATCTTAGCAAGAATACATTGTTGTCATTAAGCTAGATTCTGCCTTAGAAACATTTCTTTCTATAAGCTACAGCACATCTTAGCAAGAATACATTGTTGTCACTAAGCTAGATTCTGCCTTAGAAACATTTCTTTCTATAAGCTACAGCACATCTTAGCAAGAATACATTGTTGTCACTAAGCTAGATTCTGCCTTAGAAACATTTCTTTCTATAAGCTACAGTACATCTTAGCAAGAATACATTGTTGTCATTAAGCTAGATTCTGCCTTAGAAACATTTCTTTCTATAAGCTACAGTACATCTTAGCAAGAATACATTGTTGTCACTAAGCTAGATTCTGCCTTAGAAACATTTCTTTCTATAAGCTACAGTACATCTTAGCAAGAATACATTGTTGTCATTAAGCTAGATTCTGCCTTAGAAACATGTCTTTCTATAAGCTACAGGACATCTTAGCAAGAATACATTGTTGTCATTAAGCTAGATTCTGCCTTAGAAACATTTCTTTCTATAAGCTACAGTACATCTTAGCAAGAATACATTGTTGTCATTAAGCTAGATTCTGCCTTAGAAACATGTCTTTCTATAAGCTACAGTACATCTTAGCAAGAATACATTGTTGTCACTAAGCTAGATTCTGCCTTAGAAACATTTCTTTCTATAAGCTACAGCACATCTTAGCAAGAATACATTGTTGTCACTAAGCTAGATTCTGCCTTAGAAACATTTCTTTCTATAAGCTACAGCACATCTTAGCAAGAATACATTGTTGTCACTAAGCTAGATTCTGCCTTAGAAACATTTCTTTCTATAAGCTACAGCACATCTTAGCAAGAATACATTGTTGTCACTAAGCTAGATTCTGCCTTAGAAACATTTCTTTCTATAAGCTACAGCACATCTTAGCAAGAATACATTGTTGTCACTAAGCTAGATTCTGCCTTAGAAACATTTCTTTCTATAAGCTACAGCACATCTTAGCAAGAATACATTGTTGTCACTAAGCTAGATTCTGCCTTAGAAACATTTCTTTCTATAAGCTACAGCACATCTTAGCAAGAAAACATTGTTGTCACTAAGCTAGATTCTGCCTTAGAAACATTTCTTTCTATAAGCTACAGCACATCTTAGCAAGAATACATTGTTGTCACTAAGCTAGATTCTGCCTTAGAAACATTTCTTTCTATAAGCTACAGCACATCTTAGCAAGAATACATTGTTGTCACTAAGCTAGATTCTGTTTTGGTAACAATGCATTTCTGTTGTTTAGCTAGAAATACATTTTTGTCTTTAAGATAGATGTTGTCCTAAAAAAAAAAATCAAATATTTTTCTTTATGCGACACATTTTTTACTATGACTGGTTCAAGACGTCACAAAAAAATCTATGCATTCCGATGCAGGATGACTTTTTAAAAAGCAGCACACATAAATTTAGATCGGTTTTAGGACAGCCTCGGGACAGAACATGTAACATGATGATGTTCAGTCTGTGACAATGATGATAAATTGTTATAGTTTGTTCTTTGCCAGGTAGTTCCAGAAATCAGGCTCTTTCATTTTTAACTGAATACATCCACATTTCAAAACAAACCACAAAGTTCTAATAAATATATATATACTTTGAACAAAGAAGACACAAACAGCAGATTGCACAATTTATTGCCTGGCATATTTAACTGTATCTGTACAAGTCAAGCAGTCATTTTAAGAAATATACCATAGCCGACACTGAATCCACTGTCCTTGACAATGTAAAAAAATAAGGCAAAACAGCAGCATACAATTTTACAATATAAACCCTTTGTTAAAAACATGGTAAAGATAATTTCATAAATAAAGTCGATTTCTCTACGTTACCAAGGAGTCACAAGAGAAGCAACATATTTAACTGTGAGCCACCTACAAGGCATCAGGGAGCCTACAAGGCGTCAGAGAGCCTTCAAGACATCAGGGAGCCTACAAGGCGTCAGAGAGCCTACAAGGCGTCAGAGAGCCTACAAGGCGTCAGAGAGCCTTCAAGGCGTCAGAGAGCACCCAGGAGAGTTGGTGTGAGACTATAGCTTTCAGATGCTATCTCAAATCATGGACAAGTCTACAAACTGCTGAGACTGAGACCATCAGGCGATACATGATAGGAGTAAACAATAGAAATGATTCAAAAATCACTCTGTATACAAGGTGGCCAAATAAATGCTTCAAACCCAGGAATGCTAACCTGGGCAACAAATGCCTACAGAAGTTGCATGCGTCTGCTGAAAGGCGCAAATATTACAACCATCTTGTAAACGGGCACAGTGCATGAAACTGAGGCTGAAAATGCAAATCTACCACACACGGTACAGTATGAGGCAGACTGAAATAATACAAATCTACCTCACGGTACAGTATGATGCAGACTGAAATAATACAAATCTACCTCACGGTACAGAATGGGGCAGACTGAAATAATACAAATCTACCTCACACAGTACAGTATGAGGCAGACTGAAATAATACAAATCTACCTCACACGGTACAGTATGAGGCAGACTGAAACAATGCAAATCTACCTCACACGGTACAGTATGATGCAGACTGAAACAAAACAAGTATGTCCTATAAAGTGACAGGAGACCGACTGAAACAAAACAGATCTATCCCATACGATAACTGGAGACAGACTGGGGACAAAGCAAGTTTATATGACACGAAACCTTAAGGAAGACAACATGTGTCTACCCTACATGGGAACTGGAGGTACAGACAATGAAAAAAGCCTATCTCATATGATAACTGCAGAATGAATTAACAAACTTTTTTTTCAAAGGGTCACAAATTAGGCATTTCCAAACACTTGTCTTTCATGTCATATGTACATTATGAACATCAAGTCAAAAACAAAAGCAGGAGTAGTAAAATGCATGTGCAGGCTCCCACAAACCCATTCACTCATTTACACACACACACATAGGTACCCAATACACACATTAATATACACACACACTCTCTCTAAGACTCAAATAACCTAGACACATACAGACACACAGCTATGCAGACATAAACACACACTCAGCTGCACAAAAAGACACCTACAAACACACACACAGCTGCACAAAAAGACACCTACAAACACACACACAGCTGCACAAAAAGACACCTACAAACACACACACAGCTGCACAAAAAGACACCTACAAACATAAACCCACACATATGCAGGCAAACACACGCACAGACAACATTCACATTGAAACAACCGGCTAATACTTTGGGATAGCTTCAGATGAATAAAAAGACTGAATCAAAGAGTGTCTGTCTCACAAGACAGCTTTAGGTAGACAGGAGTGTCTGTCTTACAAGACAGCTTTAGGTAGACAGGAGTGTCTGTCTCACAAGACACCTTTAGGTAGGCAGGAGTGTCTGTCTCACAAGACAGCTTTAGGTAGACAGGAGTGTCTGTCTCACAAGGCAGCTTTAGGTAGACAAGAGTGTCTGTCTCACAAGACAGCTTCAGGTAGACAGGAGTGTCTGTCTCACAAGACAGCTTCAGGTAGACAATGACTGAAAAAATTTATAAAAAAACGTAAGTCTATAACAAGACAGATTAGAGACAACCTGAAACAACAAGTCTACTTGCACATGTGGGAAACAAATGACAGGTGAAAACAAGCGCAGTGTTACATGACAATTTATAATTTCAGATTAAAGAAAGCTCTAAAATGTTTCATTACTGAAAAGGATAGTTCTGTCATATTGTAGTTCAATGAATCAACTCATTATTGTAGTTTACATCAAATTCTGAGAACAAAATCACTACTTCAGGCGGCTCCCAGAGATTCAAATGTTGTGGTTTGTTGCTAAGGAAGCACAATCTAGGTCAGTCGTGAGGGTAGAGGTATTTCAAGGCAGGTCGCATGATGTACTGACCACCATCGAAGGAATCAAAGTAGCTGTCCACGTCAGGGTGTGATATCTGTGAATTGGCATAAATACATGTGTAATATATGAGCATGAAAATATATAAAATACAGTGAACACACACACATATATATATGTATACACACACACACACATATATATATATACACACACACACACATATATATATATACACACACATATATATATATATACACACACACACATATATATATATATGTATATATATACACACACACACATATATATGTATATGTTGTTCATCGCAGTGATGTAAATGTAATGTGCCTGTTTACAGCACTGCTGAGACATCTGTGCCTATCGGCCGATATCTTCGACTACTTCAGGCATTTGTTAGATCTAAGTTAGCTTCCCTAGTTACGTAGGACATCTGTAACCACATATGTGTGCTGACTTCGTCATCCCTTGAGGAGCCATCCTGGGCAGCCAGGTAACTGGAAAGGCAGGGGCAGAAAATGGTCACTCTCTGGCATACAAGGCGGCTTCCATAATGCAAGGTTGATACATTGTGTTCTGGTCCTGGGGCCACCCAAGGAATCACCACATCCTGCACATTCCTGTTTAACCTTACATCTGAACACTAAGCTTTACCCTCATTGCAAGCTGAGCCCTAAAGGATCCAGAAAGCAGCATATACACCTGCGAATATCTCAGAATATATATGTGATATCCGTACGTGGCTATACATATGCTGCAGTGAATAAATGTGTATGTATATCCATGAGCATATAATGCACAAGACAAGTGAATCACACAGAAAAGACAAGAAACCGTCACAATCTTCAGTCAATCTAAATGTTCAATACTGAATCGAGAATCAACAGCACAGCACTAGGGACACCCTGATAAGTGCTCCATCCCCAACTGCAGCAGTAAGCGAAGAAATACAGTTCTGATGGTACCAGTAAGTGTCTGATTGTATATTCGTCTCACCCTGTGCTTGAGTGTTGAGCGTCAGCCAGATCCTCATGGTAATTCCCCGCAGCACCATTCTCCAACTCAACATAATCCTTTTACTCCAAAAGAAGGCAGACTACAAGGGATTGCAACATTTCCTGTCACTTCCTTTCACTTTACATTGACCATCAGCTATTTATCTATCTCTCAATGTTATCTTCTCATTTGTAAGGTTTTTTTACTACTTCTTCTTCTTCAGCAATCTCTGGCCATGCCACTGTAGGCCATAAACTGGGATGGCAGCTTAAGGTCACTCAGGTTTTCCCAAAGCTTAGCTGGCAGGTCTACTGTGTGTGGCCATATGTTGTTTTGCAGCTCCTCCAGGAGAAAAGACCATTTAGCAGGACATGTTCTGGGGTCTGTTCAGCTTCTGACCATATTTTCCTTGCACAAGATGACACCCAATTTTAAACTTTACAAAATTTCAGAAAAAAATCTGGTTTTACACAAAGAAAAATATGGCAATGACAACTTTTAAAAATTGGGGGAAAAACTGGTAAGCTGTCTCCACAATAGAGGTTGGATTTGATTCAGAATAGCTGTTACAAATTTTATGATGAGACTCAAGCTTTTTCATGGAGCTTAATGCCCTAGGAATGCACTGTTAAATAGAAAACCAGCTGCCGCAGAAATTTAGCCCTGGTAAGGCGGGGATCGAGAAATTATGAAACACACTCACTGACCTCTGAGCTACAGAGCCATGCAATGACTGGTTAGTGGCGCGGTGATTTATGTCACAGGCCTGAGGGGAAGTTAAGTCCAACTTGATGTGTATAAGGAGATACTCCGTACGTCACTCGGGCGCCAGTCCTTTACTATCCTGGTTGTACGGAACCTCACGCAAGACCCCTACAGCACGTCCTCGTCGTGCGCCACGGATAATGTCTCAAATGAGCATTAACAGAGCTGTCAGGGGATCTCGGAGTTCGGCGGCCCCCAGAGGTGATGTGTCCTTGTGGCTCTCATCAGCCCGCCCCCAAACGCTTGGGTGAAAAATGTTACCAAAACTCATTAGGAACATGAGTAGGTCTGCCAAACGTACAGCCAAAATTACAACCCTTGGTTAAAAGACTGCGGAGTAAAGAGAACATTGTTCACTGCACATCCTCTGTTAACCCTCAGTGTCGTCGTCACCGCGCTGAGGTACACCACAACAGCAACCATCCATAGGCTGGCCATCCTTGTACATCCTCGGTTAACCCTCAGTGTCGTCGTCACCGCGCTGAGGTACACCACAACAGCAACCATCCATAGGCTGACCATTCATGTACATCCTTGGTTAACCCTCAGTGTCGTCGTCACCGCGCTGAGGTACACCACAACAGCAACCAACCATCGGATGGCCAAGCCTAATTGTCCGACAAAACTAGATCATACGGATCAAAATCTGACCATCAAAATTTGTATTGAACTGAAAAAGACCGAATGTCCACACCCAAAGACCCCACTCGCCCGAGTGTTGGGACAAAACTGATAACGATATGCCTGATGCAGGATGTAAAATTCTGTCGGGCTAACGGCTTGTCAAAGAAATCTAACGTGCGAGGAAAAAAGAATGTACCTATCTGTGTGGTCACAAAAGTCCAAAACCCACGGGCTGCTCCCCGCTGACTTCCAGAGGGCGCAGCCCCTGTCGAGCGGGAGGCCTGATACGGTTGTGAGGTTAAGCAGGCATGTGCAGGACGTGACGATTCCTTGGGTGAGCCCAGAACCAGAGCGCCATGTGCCGGCTCTGCATGCATGGAAGCCTCCTTGGATGGCGGGGAATGCCCATGATCTGCCCCTGCCTTCCCTTGAGGGCTAACTGTTCCACAGGGGGCTGCCCCAAAGGGGTACTCCGAGGGCAATACCTGCGGGGAAGAGGACAAAGCAGACACCACACAAATCAGGCAACGTCACGACCCACACAAAACAATGGCCACAGTCAACCTAGAAATAGGAGTACAGCTGCCCATGAGGCAGGGAAATGAAAAACGGTTGTACACGCAAAAATCAGGTCCAGGTGAAAGCCAAAAGTCCAAGCGGACGATTAACCGGGACCTTCCACTGGAATTCACAGCCGGTGATCGATAAAAAATAATAAAAAAATAAAAAATGACTGGTTAAACATAAATGTAAGAATGGATGAAATGAGGAGGGAAACGTACAGATCCTGAGACATGAACCCTCACCTCAGTTCCTGTGATGACCTCGAGGTTCTCCTGTGGAACATAGGTCACCTGGGCCAGTGCTCTGTCCTTGACATCAACCAGGACAGAATAGTTGGGCATCTTCCTCCAGTGCTGCATGTCAGACAAGGTCAGCAGATGTCAATAACAACAATAAAACACAGACCATTCTAAGGCATATTATTTCCTCCAGTGCTGCATGTCAGGCAAGGTCCGGAGATTCCAATAACAACAATAATACACAGACTATAAGGCATATCGTCTTCCTCCGGTGTTGAATGTTTAATTGAGAATCAACATAACAGCACTCAGGACACTCCCATTAGCGCTTTGTCCCCATCTTTCAGCATCAAGTGAAGAGTTTCATATCCGATGGTACTAATTACTGTTTATATATACGTCTCCCTCTTGTCTTGAGCGTCGGCCAGATCCCCCCGTAACTCCCTGCAGTGCCATTATCCTCAGACAGTAATGATCTATTTGTGCCTCCACACTGTTCACTGGCTCCTGAAGGGCTCTCACGATATCTAGCTTGTCACATATCGATCTACCACCAAGTGGTGCAGAGCCGGCCAGTCTATCTGCCTGCTTATTTCCCCACATACCAGCATGACTTGGAAAAAACATCCAGAGGATGCCAACTACCCGGGACCTCTAAAATGATGCTTGCCACTCTGCACGGAGTATGCCTGCCTGTCTCCACCTTTCTCAACATGCTCTATGAGTCAGTTAAATCACGGCACGTGTGTACAGCTGATTCTCAAGCCAGCGGAAAGCAGCAGTGGCTGCCTCCATCTTCATTCTCATACTAAATGTTGTGATATGCCAGGTTGTGTTGCACTAAGCAAGAGCTATCTGCTTTTGCTATGAACCCCTGAGCATTTCGCCCATACAGAGCCATCTGTATAGATAATCAAATAACCTGCACAGGAATTTTCATGAACCATTTGCCGAACTTCTGATTCTGCAGCACCAGCTGGCCAGTCCCTGCACTTAAGCTTAAGACCTAGAGTGATTAGAACCCTACACGTCTGAAACTTGCTGGGGCACTTTGACCCACTCCTCTCCTAGCCTAAATTTATCAGGCCTGCACACAGGTCTAAATGTGTCCTCAGCCTGCACCATCCAAGACCTTCCTCTGTTCAGTCTGTGACCCTTAGCTCTACCCAGGGCCTCATGCAGGAGGTGCTTCTTGTCCGCAGCAACTCTGAGATATGACTTTGCTTGCAGAACATTTAGCCTATTTGCATTAGTAGTATTTTTTCCAGCAGTAGGTACCAGGGCATTCTCATCAGATCACCAAATCTGATTTGTTGCTTTCTGATGAATTATATGACTGGTTTCAGCCTTAGTCCTCTTTCAATTTCTTAATTTGCCCTTTGACCTGTCCTTGATACTTCTGCAGTTCTCCTAAGACATCTCATGTCTGAGAAACCCAGTAGGACTAAAGAGTTAATGAAAGTAAGTGGACTGAAGAAGACAAAACTTTCTTTAGAAAGGAAACAGAATTGTGTCAATACTAACCCATTTATCCGGGGGATGCATCTGATTTAGCCACTCCTCAGGCGCCTGGGAAAACAATATCTGACATGTATTTAGGAATCTCAAACACATACACAAATAACATTCATATTTAGGAGACTGGTATGTCAGGGTCAGGGCTGACACTGAGGGACAAGATACAAACAACATTTAAGAAAAGACATTTTTTAAAAATGAAGTGCAGCAACAGTTTGGTTTTGGTCAACAAATGAGTAGTTATGAACGTTTCAGTCAACATAATGAGCTGAGCAATTACGAGGTGATCTATTTGTACGAAGCTGGCACCTTGTTCGACTACTTGCACATTAAAAATATGGTGCCACCAACAACACACTGATAACCTTTGACTTCCCAGGATATTTTCGAGTGCACATATTACAGTAAACGTACTACCTGGGAGTAAAAGATTTGATAACAGATGTTTAATGCAGATCTGAACCTAAGTATTGTACATGAAGCCAAGAACATTTTAGTGGAAGTTAGGCAAATGTAACCTGGGTGTTTCTGTTTTACAGACATACACACATAAATAAAAGTAATTATTTCAACACCAATCATTTCCACACAAAATAGTCCCTCTTCATTCTTAGCATTCATTCGCTGTAAAGCAACAGAAAGTTGTGGCTGTTCATCCACATCTGGACTCTGGTCTTGTTCTGGACCGTGCATGCACATTTGTTTTACAGATCTGGCTTATCTGTATGCGGCCTGCTACTTCCTTGCCTCTCAGGCAGACGTAGTCTTGACTTCAAAGAAAACACCCCTAATTAGTTACTTCCTATGACATGCTAGTTGGGGAGGGGGGGGGGGGGGGGAATTGGGGTTTGGTAGAGGGTCTGTTCCCCATACTCCTCAAATGAGGCTCTGGAATCCACATAGGGGACAATATGAAACTCTCTTGTTAAAGTGGTTTGTTCAACTCAGTTGCCCAACAACTCACATGTGCCACAGGATCCCAGCCAATGATCACTCCTTTATATCCCCAGATTTTGTGTCGTACAACCTGGCCTACACGGAACTTGACATCTGGTGGCCTCGGAGACCGTACATCAGTAGAAGCTAGTCGGAAAAATTCATAACAAAGAGATGAAATAGTGGAAGCTGAGACAGTCCAGTCAAAGGCAGTCAGCAGCAGTATAAAAATCTGAAACCTTTTATATTTGACTTCTTTAATCTAGGACAATCAGTGACTCAATAAATATCTCTTTTTTTCTTCTGATATCTCCTTGATACCAAGTTGAAGCTCAGCTCGGTTTGACAATATATACAGCAGCATACAAGTCTTCAATAAACTCTTGTCCTACATTATGTTCTTTATTCTCTACATTATTATCACTATGATCATCAAGTACCTTACCGACTGTCAGGGACGATCATGTCTCTCCACAATCTGCAACTGTGTGTATCAGTTCGTGTGCTGACACCCCTCCACACAATGACAAAAAGACTATCAAGAATCTTCTCATGCCTCTGCCTCTCTCTCCATAGATCTTTCCAGTGTTCAAAACATGTTCCATTTTCCCAGGATTATTGGTGTTATTTAATAATCTGGTAACCAATTTTCCCCAAAATAGTTAAGCTACAAACATTCATAACTGTTCCTGTACAGTAAATGGTGATAAAATCACTCATGTGTAACTGCCATCTCCAGGCTCCCAAGGAAGAATAATAAACCAGCACCGAACTAGAGTTATCAGCTGCTACAAGATAAGGCATCCGAGCACAAATGGACTGAATGGAGTAATGTAGTCAGAATGATTTGTTGATAACTAAGAGACATAGAAAGAGATCATGGTTTGACGTACAGTGAGGATTATCTTCTGACTAACTTGTACATGACATTGTCAACAATAAAGTATTCCTTCAAAAATAAAAACTCACTTGCAAAGTAACCCTGTGGACTCTTGTGGCGTAAAACTTCTAACGCTGGTGATTCTCCCAGTTCTTGATCTTCATCTTGTATGGAGACTGTCCTGCCTGCTGGGAGTTTGGGGAGGGGAGAAGTCAAGTCACAGTCGAGTTAAATCTCAAAGTTGTTCCCAGTGTAACTTGCAGAGCCCCATTTTAGGGGCAACAAGAATAGACCAACTGTGCCTGCAACAAGCATGCCATACAAGTTGTGTTACCTTTCAAATCAGAGTGTATCTGCTCGAGAGGTGAGGAACCAACAGCCTGCATACTAATAAGCCAGATCTGTAAAACGAAAGTCAGTCTCTCTCTCTCTCTCTCCCCCTTTGTCTCAGTCTGTGTGCATATCTCTGTAAATGTGTTTTAATGTATGTGTGTCTGAATGTATGTCTGTATGTTTCTGCCACTTTACATATCTTTTTGTTTTCACACTTTCTCTTCCTCTCTACCTCCTTCCACTCCCCCATTTTCACCTTTCCTTCTCTCCCTTGATCCTATCTTTGTGTGAAAACTGCCCTGCGTGATGACAGGATGGGAGATAGAAGTCAAGTCACAGCAGAGTTTAATCTCAAAACTGGAGATAGAAGTCAAGTCACAGCAGAGTTTAATCTTAAAACTGGAGATAGAAGTCAAGTCACAGCAGAGTTCAATTTCAAAACTGGAGAGAGAAGTCAAGTCACAGCAGAGTTCAATCTCAAAACTAGGGGTCAAATACAAGAGTTAAAGTCACTCTCAGGGCAGAATAACCAATCCTTGTAAAATATAAAGGTATATTTTAATGTTTCTATATGCATGATGAAATTGATGATGATGATATGCACACTTATTCTGGGAGCTGAATGTGAGGGTCTGCATGCCCACTCTGTGATCTTTCAAAATTAGGTTTATTTGTTCGTTAATTCTTTTTTTTAAAATAATTTCTCTCTCCTTATCTCTTTCCCCTCTCTTAATCTTTTCCATTCACAAGCTGCTAAAATAGTATTACAATTTCTCCGATGTGGAACAACAATTTTCAGAAACTTGATTTCAAAACTTCATTTGTGAAGATTGTACTGTAAAGGGAGTCAACTTTACTTACTTCTCCATCCATCCATGTTATGCCATACATCTAGACACCAGCGTTGCCATGACGATGCTGATAAATATTTATAGTAGAAGCTGTATAAAGCATTCAACAATCTGAAATATTTTAACAATACCATTTTATAATTTGAGGCATCAATACAACATAATTTTCTAACTGCACACAGTAAAGGCCTAAGTTTTCGATCATTTGAAGCAGCAACAACAGTATCCTAAATCAATAGATTCATGAAACAAATCATTAGGAAAAGTAAATACTCATAAGTGAACCAACAACAGTATCATTTAACCTCCACAGATCCTAAAACAACAATAAAATTATTCTGAAACATCAACAGCAGTACCCTAAAACATCCACAACAGTACACTGAAATATCAATACCCTGCAACATCAATAGCAGTATCATGAAACATCTACACTGAACCATCAACAACAGATTCTATGGACATTAACAGTAGTATTCTAAAACATCCACAGTAACTTGAAAAGTCAGTAACAGTAATGTGAAACATCAATAACAGTAATGTGAAACATCAATAACAATAATGTGAAACATCAATAACAGTATCCCTAACCTTTTGAAAGAAGCCTCTCTCTGGCCTGCAGGAACTGACATGCGATTGGACAAGTAATACTGGATGGGAATGGCAAGGACGATGACCAAGTAGAGCATTCCAGACCGGAGTCCAAAGTCCAGTAACCCCGGCATGGCTGAAACATTGCAGGTACGCTGAATACAAGACTGATTTAGGAAAAGTAAAGTTATCATTTTACAAATTCTACACATGCATTCACCAATATCTTCTTCTTGTGTTGTATCAACTTCAGGTGGTAGAAAAGTGGGCTATCTTCCGAATAAAGGTCCCAAATTATCGAGGCACAAAATATACCCTAACAGAGCCTCAGTCATGTGTCAACTGTGCACTTCCGGCAACTTAAATGCGCACTTCCGGTGACTTGCGCACAGCCGAAAGTGGGGTGGATTGAGGCTAAACTAGATGGCTAGGACTCACGAGCAACAGCTATAGCATTTTCTGCAGCTGCCTTCATTTAATTTGTTCCTGAGTCCCAGTCATGTAGTTTAGCCCAAATCCACGCGGCTCACGTGGGGGATACACTCGGCGGTGGCGGTATAGTCCCCGGAAGTACGCAATTCAGCGGTGGCGGTCTAGTCCCCGGAAGTGCGCAACTGACACGTGACTGAGGCTCTGTTAGGATATATTTTGTGCCTCGATAATTTGGGACCGTTATTCGGAAGATAGCCGAAAAGTGCTTTCCTTATTTATCTTGAGCTTCTTGATGGATTTGTTCAACTTTTTTTTGCAGTTTTCAGCCGCACCATTTATGAAATTTATCAATCTCTTTTTTATATTTATCTTTTTCTCCTCCCATCTTCCCCTTAGTTCTGCTGTAAAAACAAATATCTCACACATGTTTAACAAAACTGAGACAGTCTTGTTCAAAATTTCTCTCTAATGCTGGTATTCATGACCCTGTCTCTTGTGTTGTTGGTGACCTTACGGAAACAGTGCTTTTCACAGTTAGCGGTTAGTTATTTTCTGTTTTAGTGCCCTATTTATTGTCCATGTTCTGCACTGACAAACTCAAAGCATGTTGACTCAACTCAAGCAGGGATGAAGACAGCATCCCCTGTCCTAACATGAATTCAATGAAGAGGTGGTGTTCTCCCTTCCCCGTTGCAATGTACAAAGCTTCCTGAACAATGGACGACAACCCAGTTTATGGCTTTATGGCCCACAGTCGAATAACTTATAAGTGCAAGACCAGAGATCGCTGAAGAAGAACTGTCATAGGATGCTTAATGAGGTACCGTCGGATTTCATTTTCAAAGTGGAATACAACTATAATAATTGTTTTGTTTTAAAAATTATGTGGAAATTTGACTAAAATAATAAAAATACCTCTACTACTGCTACTACTACTCTACAAGTTACAACGTCAACTAGACGACGACAAAATCACAAATGAAGTTTCAGTTTCCAAGAATCCAGCAGACAACAGAAATTACAGATAGATAATATTAATAATGCAGGAAAATAACCGGCTTTAAGAACTAACTGAAACGTACTTGTTTACTGCCCACAGCTGTTGCCCAACAGTGGGTGCTGAAAGGTGAAATCCTCGTGGTGATTATCCCGTGGCTGTTTCTTGTTTATAAACATTGATCGAACGAACAGCTCTCAGCCACGACCACTTCCTTCCACTTGTAAACACGGTCCGCCTCGCGGCTGTCGCAAACACTCAAACTCCACCCATGGAGTCAATAATATCCCGGTTATCTCTAGTCTCTTTATTAGTGAGACGGAGTACGTAAATATCTCCCTGAAGTGTAACATTTATTGTTTTTAATAAATAAATAAAATTTACGACATTTACTACATTGTACACATGAGTACTGATGACCTTTTACCTTTGACCCCTGGATGTCAATAATCAGAGCTGAACCGGCCTGGTCCAAGTCCAACAGCCAGAGCTTTATCTCCCCAGCATCACACACACTTTCTACCCCCACATCGAGATAGCGAGCAGGTGGGTGCAGGTGTGTGTGTATGTTGATATCTACATTGACTGTATTGCATTTAAATAACTCGTCCCACGTATCATCAGTCTTAGTTTTACTTTCACAGCCTGCACTGACTGTTTACTGTTTAGTTCAAAGTTACAGAGTACACTAACACTTGGGTACAGGACAGTGTAGGGACTTTAGTAGTTTGGTCCAATGTTTTAATTAATATTATTTAAATAATAGCATTATTAATGCACCTAGCAGATTCCACCTGTTCAAAGCTCAGAAATGAATTTTTAAGCTAAATTATAAAAAAATGAATACTAGTACAGGAACCAGCAAGGAGATCACAATTAGAATTTTGGGCTATCTTCCGAATAATGGTCCCAAATTATCGAGGCAGAAAATATACCCTAACAGAGCCTCAGTCACGTGTCAATTGCGAACTTCTGACGACTTAAATTGCGCACTACCAGCGCTAACGCGGCGTGGATTGGGGCTAAACTAGATGGCTGGGACTCATGAGCAGCAGCTACCGCATCTCCTGCAGCTTCCTTCATTTTATTTTCTCGTAAGTCCCAGCCATCTAGTTTAGCCCCAATCCACGCGGCGTGGGGGATACTCTCGGCGGTATAGTCCCCGGAAGATTGTAATTTGGGGGTTGGCGTTATAGTCCCCGGAAGTTCACAATTGACACGTGACTGAGGCTCTGTTAGGGCATATTTTTCACCTCGATAATTTGAGACCATTATTCGGAAGA
This sequence comes from Candidula unifasciata, assembly GCA_905116865.2. NCBI lineage: Eukaryota > Metazoa > Mollusca > Gastropoda > Stylommatophora > Geomitridae > Candidula > Candidula unifasciata. The sequence goes on from CAJHNH020001446.1 coordinate 790,344, forward strand.
TAGCCGAATTTTGAGAGCATGCATCTTCCCTGTGGCTACATACGGATGTGAGTCGTGGACTATCTCCCAGTCCTTTAGAAAGAGAATAGGGGCTTTTGAGCTGAAATGCTATAGAAAGATTCTCAGAATATTTTGGACAACGAAGAGGAGAAATATTGACATCTTGAAGGATCTGAACATCAAGGAAGATTGGCTAATAAACAGCATCCTGTCTCGGAAGCTGAAATATTTTGGTCATATCAAGCGCCACGACGGATTAAAATAAATTATAGCAGAAGGCACGGTACCAGGAAGGAGGGGCCGGCCGACACAAAGATGGGCGCAGGATATAAGTGACTCCTTGAGTGTGAAAGTCCATGAGGCGGGACAACTGGTGAGACCGAGTTTCTTTCAGGCAGACCGTGGTGAGAGCGACGTTCTGCAAAGGACTTACTACATGATGATGAGTACAGGAACATAGAGGAAAATTCTCTTTCAGGACTTTCAGAAAGTGTTTTAATTGAAACTTATCTTCTTCTGAAAGTATACCTTAGTAACCATATCTAACTATGTTTGTGACAGCAAAATTAAGATCTTACAAAACACACAAATCTTTTATGAAATATATTAATACAGTACAGGATGTCCAGAAAATATTGTACTCTTATCTTTCTTTTCATGTGTAAGTTAGGCTGATTGCTTTTAGATACTCCAAGTTTTTATTGAAATACCCACCATTCTCGTGAGTACAAGATTTGAAGATGGCGCCCACCAAATAACAAAAGACATTTTATGCTGTGGAATACGCAATACAAAATAAACGCAACTTTCAGTGACAGTGTCATGAAGGGTGCCCATATTGAATCTTTATAATGTATGAAATAAACTTTTATATATTACCCTTCTTTTGGTATATAAAACAATCTATTATCATATTGGGGGACCATGAATTTAGAATTTTGTTTTAAAGGGTACATTCTTTTTTTCGATACCCAGAAATGTACAGCATATGTATTTAGGTTGACCAAAATATCGTGAACTGAAAACTGGACAACTAGTCAATATTTTTAGCTTAAAACGGGACATCCCAGTCAAATCTATATGAATACATCCACTTATTCCCCCAGGTCATGGAAAGGGGGGGAGGGAGGGTTAACTATTTGTTCGACAATGTTATTAAATGAAATGCTAAACTGTTGTCACTAATTAATAAACAAAACAATATGCTCTGTAACTGCACTTTAAAAAAAATGTTACAATGAACATTTCCATTTACACATTTCAGGCATTAAAATTATCCACTACTATGAAATCTAGGTCTACCAAAAGGGATGGCTGGTAAACATCTCAACAACGGAACTGTCTCGATGAAAATTCGACGTGTGGTCATCCTATATATAAATATTCAACTGCCATGACATCAGTACTGTACACTTAGAACCACCGTTTGCTGCCTTTTGTATTTAATTGGCTATTGCAGCTGTTTGAATGCCTGACCATCAGCTCCCAAAAATAATTTTCTATGGTGAGATACATGAAGGTCGACTTTCTCATGGTAGTCAGAAAAAAACACTTCAAGGACACACTAAAGCATCATTGAAAGCCTTCAGTGTAAACCCTGACACCTGGGAGGCTGCAACACAAGACCGGACTTTATGGCACACATATAACCAAAATGGTGCAACGATCTGTGTGGCATCTAGAATAAGGGCAGCGGAACAGCTGAAACCTTCCAAAAAGACGCCCCTCTCCAACAGGCTTTTTATCTATAGACACTGTACCCTGCCCTCATTGTTCTAGACTCTTCCGGGCATGCATTGGACTTATAAGTCATCTTCTGACTCATAAACATTCAACTCATGACGAATGAAAGAAAGAGTGGTCGTCATCACTTGTGATGAATGAACAACAAACAACACCTATAGTCATACATATTCCTACACATAATCACACATGCACACACACTCATACATACACGTACATACTTATACACTTATTCAAAGGTGGTGGATTGGTTTCCCTACATGATATCAAAGTGACTGCATGCGATAGAACAGAATGGAGTAAAATACTACAAGTACTATGTGACATATAATGACACAACAGGACAATGATGATGATGATGATGATTTAAGACCGCGCTGACTTGGTAGCCCTAAGTCAATAATGAAAATCCACCCTGATGTGGATTTAAACTTAAGACCCTTCACCTGGCAGGCAATCATATTGCCAGGGTGCCACCACAGCTCCCACTAAATAGTATCATAAACAGAAAAAGTTACAGTAACAGCAAAAAAGAAATATTGGGTCGCAGTAACAGCTGAGTCAGTGATATTCAGCTACTTCAAACAGAATGTAACTAGTTATACTTGGAAAACAGGCCAGCGTTCACGCCAAGGCCATCTTATCAAAAAAGCAGGTCTCATGCAGGTTGTATTATCTGGTATATGGAGCATGTTATCATTTATGGTATCGTGTTGAAGATCAGATGTTCCTAGACACCTTTGAGCTACGATCACCTTTAACAATTTATATTCTTCAAAACTTTCTAAGCATAGAAATATCTGCAATGATAATTACTTTTCAAGAGGGAATTTTTTATGTGACTTTTATGTGATGGCCTTAATGGGCCCAAACGAAACTGAAAAAAAAAATTGGTTGAGGGAGGAGGATGGGGAAAAAAGATTAAAGTTTAATCTGGTAGCAGCTGCCACCCTAAGTGTGGTGGAAGTCTTCGCTGGTTAATGTGGAGGAGAAACGGAGCCCATATGGAAATGACTTGAGTGCAATGATATCAATTTTTTTAATAATTCATTAATTCAAACATAAAATTTGAAATAATACGCAATGCATTGCTTGACACACATGACAGTATTTGATCACACAGGATGTGTTGCTTAGGATGTATCGGATAAGGAACAATAATCACACAGTGCTCTATTAGAAATCTCTTTAAGCAAATAAATGAATAGATAGATAAACAGTTTGTCACTCTTGGTTAAGGGTGATTCACACTTGGTAAGGATCATTTACCGTCAGTAAGGATAATTCACCATCAGTTATCAACTGTTGATTCTCAGAGTTTATTTAAGCTTACTTACTATTTATCCTCAGTTAGGTGATTAGTCACCCATGCCTAATGATTCTTTGTCTTATTGCAGTCAGTACAGGGATTTGTCTAGAGATTTCTCTGATCTCCCCACTCTTTATGAATGCATCCCATTTTATATTCATGATTTTTCTCAGATTTCTTTTTTCAAACGCATTAATTTTTTGTTCCATATCTTTGGTGGTTGTTGGACTTTCACTGGCAAGTGTTAGAACTGAAATAACAAGAAAAATTTAACTTCAGGCCAAATGTTAACAGAAGGTATCAAACCACGTCATAAACAGAACTAGTCAGCTTGATATTGTCATAATCACAAACAATAAGTGAATGTTCCAGCTAGAAAGACTTCATCAGAATATGGCACAGATGGACAATGATACAATTACAAACAAGAATACACACAATCACATATATATGTTAGTTGAGATATTTCCTAGAGATAACAAAGAAAACATTTTCTTATTTCAGGGGATGGTGATGCAGAGATCGTCTTGATATGGGAGAAATAAAAAACTTCTTCTCAGGCTCTGGTTATAGATTTCTTGTCCAAGTTTATAACTGAACTTATGATTGACCAAATAATTGTTATAATAATTCTTTGATTGACAGTACACACATTGTACTAATTGTAATGTATATTAATTTATAGAACAAACCAGTTAAAAAACACAAAATTTAGATTTTGAAGATGTCCACCCTGGCAACAGTTGTTAGAGTTCTGGAAACCTACAGGGGACGGGATAGAGCAATCCGTCTGACATCTTATATTGGTATGTTCTTGGCTGGAAATGGGAAAACTTCTGCTCAACTGAAATGGAAGCTGTTGTCTGAAGAACTGAGTGCTTGTCGATCAATTCTCCGACTGTTTGATGATTTACCAATGCTGCTGTCAAACTTGACTACCAACTTTGGACTGAAGGTACATTTCTCTTGTTTTGTTACACTTATTCAACAAATTTATTTTATACTTTACTTTTTTCTGTGTTACCTATCCTAATGTGTAATATTTTAGCAGATTTTAATTCTTGGGGCACCATCTTTTGAGTTGAGGTAAAAATAATGTCAAACCACATTGAAAAAAAAGGCACTTAATAGGTTAAAGCTACTTGCATGGATGTGAGCTGACGACTCTGGCATTAGATGGGACACACATTGAGAAAAGATTGACTACAGTATAAATAGAATGTCTTTGCGCTGGAACCAACAGGGTCAAACAAATAAACGTGGACCAAACAACACATTGAGAAGGAAATTAGGAAGTGATGTTTAAAAAAAATATAATTAAAAAAATGGAGATTGCGAGAAAAGGATATTTAAAAAATAAAATGACGTGGCATGAGTTGGTTGATAGCCTTTGTTCCTCTCCGGGAGAAATTGCGGAAGTAAAAGTAGAATAATTAATTAGAGGCACAGATTGTTTTCAGAATTTCTAATGTTTTATTTTTCTTATTTCAGGAAAAAGGAATTCTTCAGCCACTGGAGTTTGTAGTATGTCTGTTGAATCAGTCCTACTATGTGATAGACCATATAGCATATTTGCGAAAGAAAAAGATATTGAAAGGTGACAGTGCTGTGTTTGCATTGCTGGGACTGGCCAACTGGGCATTGTCACTGCTGGGTGAGATTATCAAGTAGGTTCTACATTCCGCATTTTTCTTCTTTTTATATTCCATACTGTGTGTCATTGGTAGTCATGTCCATCCATTTGCTTATATCTCGTGTACTTTCAGTCACTTTCTAACACAAAAGTCCCTCTATACCACACTGTCCTGCATCTTCTCTCCCCCTGCCTCTTTTTACCTCCAACATTGTCATTGTCACAACACCTCCATTTTCTCCTTCTCACCATGTAACCATATAATGTATGTAGGTTGTCTCCTTTTTTTTTTCAAACCTAAAGATCACATTTTGAAATACTTCTGTGAATAGACCAGCTCCAGAGGTTCCTCCAGATATCCAGCCTCTAGAAATTTAACTGGATTTTATGAGATACCATCTAAAGTGGAAATTAGGAAAGCTATCAATCTTCTGAAGAAAGGAAAGGCTGCAGGTCCAGCAGAAGCCATTAAGGCCAATATAAACACACCAATGGAATTGCTACATAGATTATTTATTAAAGTGTGGGAAACTGAAGAAATACCAGCAGACTTGAGAGAAGGATATCTTGTGAAACTGCCCAAAAAGGGTGATCCGCAGGAATGTGACAACTTTAGAGGAATTATGTTGCTGTGAGTTCCTGGAAAAAAAATGTTAAGTAGGATTACTTTGGAAAGACTGAAAGATGCTATTGAATTAAAGCTAATAGATAAACAGGCAGGTGTTCAGCCAAACAGATCCTGTACTGACCAGATAGCCACATTACTCATAATAATAGAGCAGAGCATTGAATTGAACTCACTACTTTACATTGGATTCTTAGACTATGAAAAAGTTTTTGACAGCATTGATAGGGAATCTCTCTGGAAATTGATGGGGCACTATGGAATCCCACAGTAAAAACAAAATATATAAAAACTTGAAATGTCTTCATCAGAGAAAGCTAACAGATACATTTGAGATAAGATCAGGCAACAGGGATGTCTTTCGTTGCCTCTTCCAATTTTACTGGCAATAGACTGGATTGTGAATACACCAACAGCTAATGCCAGAAATTCCATGGACTCCTGCAAAACAGTTTTATGATCTAGACTTTGCTGATATATTTATATATATTTATATTTCTCTTCTGTCCCGCTCACAGAATCAGATGCAAGATAAATTAAATATGCTTGATGCGAGATCACAACAGCTTGGTCTAAAAATCCATAAGAGAATAACCAAGATAATGTGAATAAATCAGGCACATAGAAATGTAGTTTCTCTTTACCTACCAGACCTGAGCCCTGAACCTGACTGCCTCCTATACCTGAGCTCCTGGGCATTAACGCCAAAAAACCAACATGATATTCAACAATATAAGTAACACCAACATGATATTCAACAATATAAGTAACATGTAAACAAGTAGCTAGAATAAGATGAAACTTTGAGACATTGTAGAAAATAGGTTAACCTTTTATCTGGCGCCAATATTCCACCTTTGTGTGCTGATCCACCCAGTAGGGTCAACCTTGTTTCACAAAGTGAACACCACATGTTGCTGTTTGAGGGACACGCCCCTTTCTCCTACTTTCGATCTATTTCTAGATTTATAATTTTCAAGATTTTCCTCATCATTCCAGCTCTCACTGACTGTGTCACTTCAACTGGGAACGTATTCTTCATGAAATTATGACTCCGCAGAGTCTGAATCAACCAAAGTATCGATCACCTGTTGGACTGTAAAAAACCTTGACCTACTTCACTTTCCCGTCGAAGTGCTTGGTTCATCAGCCGTTCGTTTTATTGTGAACTTTAAGAATTTGTGTTACGTAAATCGGCACAAATTTAATCCAAACACTTGCGGGGGGACATCTGAAAAGACTTTCCACAAGATCTGATTTACGATTGGCTAGTTATTTTTAGTTCGTGACGCATTGTTTTCTTATAGTATGCAAATTCCCGACATTGAGGGACAGCAGTTTAGCGGCAGATTAGGAAATTCCTGTAATAGCGGGCCAGCGGTCTGGTCGAGTTAATGGTATCCCACTCTGAGATGTAGAGTCATACACCTGTTTCGATAGTAATGTTGATAAAGATGTGTCCATTTATGTACATTTTGAAATACAAGTACAAAATGCAAGAGGAGCTTTCATTATATTTCTTCCTTTGTTATCTCACTGATACGAGGTTGTAGCCCAGTGCCATGGTTGTCCGTATTTGTCTTGCGCTTCTCAGGTGGCTTGGGGGATGGATTTATTCATCTTTTTGCAGGTTATAGCTACACCATTTATCCTTAGCTTTCTTGGTCTTCCTCTCCTATCACCTTCCTTCCAGATGTTCTGCTGTAAAATAGTCTCATATGCAGTTTGGTCTGGCTGCATTCTCACTAGATGGCTGAACCATTTCTTTCTTTATCTATCAATATAATCCAGACATGGTCTTATTTCAAGTTTCTCTCTAATGCTGGTATTCATTACCCTATCTCTTCTTGTGTTGTGAGTGACCTTGTGGAGACAGCGCATTTCACATGTAATGTTCTGTTCTAGTGCCCTGTTAATTGTCCATGATTGACACTGATAACATAAAGCTGGGATGAAGATGCTATTAATCATGTGCTGTTTTGCTGGAAGGGAGACATTGCACTAGGAAATTTTTGAAGGTCAAACGAAACTAAAACTAAAACCAAACTTAAAATGTTTAATTCTAATGTCAAATCAGTACTTTTTTTATGTAGCGGAAACATGGAGAACAATTTTAACAGTTACTAATAAACTACAAACATTCATTAACTGGTGCCTGCTGTTTTAGTTAATTCTTTCAAGACATCTTTACTATATTTGTAATTTGTCTATGGTATTCTAATAATTCTTCTGTAAAAATTACATTTCTGCTGCTTGCACAACATTTCTGCTGCTTGTATAACATTTCTGCTGCTTGCATAACATTTCTGCTGCTTGCACAACATTTATGTTGTTTGCACAACATTTCTATTGCTTGCAAAAGATTTCTGCTGCTTGCACAACATTTCTATTGCTTGCACAACATTTCTGCTGCTTGCACAACATTTCTATTGCTTGCACAACATTTCTGCTGCTTGCACAACATTTATGCTGCTTGCACAACATTTATGCTGCTTGCACAACATTTATGCTGCTTGCACAACATTTATATTGCTTGCACAACATTTATATTGCTTGCACAACATTTCTGCTGCTTGCACAACATTTCTGCTGCTTGCACAACATTTCTATTGCTTGCACAACATTTCTGCTGCTTGCACAACATTTCTATTGCTTGCACAACATTTCTGCTGCTTGCACAACATTTCTGCTGCTTGCACAACATTTATGCTGCTTGCACAACATTTATATTGCTTGCACAACATTTCTGCTGCTTGCACAACATTTATATTGCTTGCACAACATTTCTGCTGCTTGCACAACATTTCTGCTGCTTGCACAATGTTTTCTCCTAATCTGCTGTCTGCCTGACAGGGAAGAGCTGTAATTGCTGTCATCCCCACTGACACTTTCCGCTGCCAAAGAAAAATGCATTATTTTACTATTTATTTTTAATGTTTACTATTTATTACAGAAGACTCAGTTTACATCTTGAACATAGAAACAGGAATGCTTACTGCCTGCTAATGCCATTCATGCAGAAATGTAATGTGTGAAAGCTACCAGTTACTAGTCTGTGATGCTATTCTATAATGCTAGGTGTGCAGACATACTCTCAACATTGAAGCGATCCAAAAAAACACTTATAAATGAAAATTAATCATGCCTCTCTACTGCTGTCAATGAATCCTTCCTATAAATGTTATAGTTAATTAACTGTACGCTCTGTTGCTCCCAAATCTCAGACATTTTGTTTGTTAGCTGACTGGGCAAATCATTAATTTACATACAACATTTTTCATTGTCATTTCAGATCACTAATAAAGCTTCGCAGACTCCAGATACAAGCCAGAAGACTGCACAAGCAACAAGATTTGGATAAAAATGAGTAAGATTTGTTTAAATTATCGTATTTACTATTGAGACATGTTTGTGTTTCTCCTTTTTCTAATTAATAGCCGGTTCAGCTGACACACACAGACAACTTATGACAAACATTAAACAGAGATCAAGACACAAAGACGAATTATCACAAAAATTAGACAGAGGCTAAGACACAAGGACAACTTATCACAAATATTAGACAGCGGTCTCAAAGAGTCAGCTAGAGAAACTGGAGCGCATACTGAATGAAGCTATGCGGCTGATCCTGGGATGTACAAGAGACACCCCGATTGTGTGCATATGATACATCCTTGCATTGCCGACTATTGCAGTTAGACTAAAGGTGCTGCAGGCTAAGTCATATCTGCAGACAAGGAACACCCTCTTTTTACAGCTTTGGCTGCAGGTAAGGGTCAGAGGCTGAAAAGGGGAAAATCGTGGATGTTTCAAGCAGAAGACACAATAAGACAAGTATGCATGCTGGAGAACATTGGGTGAGGAGAGGAGTGGGTCAGAGTATCAGAGGGAAAGTGTGACCTGTGTAGGGTTATGACAACATTGGGCCGGGTGTGCAGAGAGTGGCCAGCGGGTGCCTCGGAGGTGGAAGTACAACAGTTGATTCACAACAATTCACGTCCAGGTGAACTGATTATCTATACAGATGGTTCAGTATTGAGAGCAAAGAGAAGTGCCTGGGGGTTCGTAGCAAAAGCCAATGGAAAATCTTTAATTCATAATTGTAACAAGACTCTGAAAGCATGCATAGAAAGGTGAAGACAGGGATGCTTCGAGCAAAGTGGCTAGCTTCACTGGGAAGGTCATGGGTAGTGAGAATATTTTGGATCTTTTCTCCAGGATATGCTGGCATGTTGGGTAATGAACAGGCAGACAGATTGGCTGGATCTGCACCACTGGGTCGTGAATTGATACATGACAAGGCAGATGTGGTCAAGGCCCTTTAAAAACAAGCAACAGAATCAGTAGAGAAACAAGATTATTATAGCCTGGAGAGAATGAGGCACTTGGGTGTAACCAGAGGGTCTGGCCGGCTCACTACACTCAGAGGAAAGGTAAGATGGACATATAACCAGATTGTGACCGGTACCATCAGTATTGGAGCTCTGCGCTGGCTGCTGAAGATGAGAACAGGGCATGCATGGGAATGCCCTGAGTCCTGTGATGTCTAACAGAGACCGAGACACAAAAACAACTTATTATAAACATTAGACAGAGACCAACACACAAAAACAACTTATAAACATTAGACAGAGACCAACACACAAAAACAACTTATAAACATCAGACAGAGACCAACACACAAAAACAACTTATAAACATTAGACAGAGACCAACACACAAAAACAACTTATAAACATTAGACAGAGACCAACACACAAAAACAACTTATAAACATTAGACAGAGACCAACACACAAAAACAACTTATAAACATTAGACAGAGACCAACACACAAAAACAACTTATAAACATTAGACAGAGACCAACACACAAAAACAACTTAAAAACATTAGACAGAGACCAACACACAAAAACAACTTATAAACATTAGACAGAGACCAACACACAAAAACAACTTATAAACATTAGACAGAGACCAACACACAAAAACAACTTATAAACATTAGACAGAGACCAACACACAAAAACAACTTATAAACATTAGACAGAGACCAACACACAAAAACAACTTATAAACATTAGACAGAGACCAACACACAAAAACAACTTATAAACATTAGACAGAGACCAACACACAAAAACAACTTATAAACATTAGACAGAGACCAACACACAAAAACAACTTATTATAAACATTAGACAGAGGCCAAGACACAAGAGACAACTTATCACAAGCATTAGACAAAGGCTAAGACACAGAGACAACTTAGCATAGGTATTAGACAGAGACCAAGACACAGAGACAACTTAGCATAGGTATTAGACAGAGACCAAGTCACAGAGACAACTTATCATAGGTATTAGACAGAGACCAAGACACAGAGACAACTTATCATAGGCATTAGACAGAGACCAAGTCACAGAGACAACTTATCATAGGCATTAGACAGAGACCAAGACACAGAGACAACTTATCATAGGCATTAGACAGAGACCAAGTCACAGAGACAACTTATCATAGGCATTAGACAGAGACCAAGTCACAGAGACAACTTATCACAAGCATTAGACAGAGACCAAGTCACAGAGACAACTTATCATAGGCATTAGACAGAGACCAAGACACAGAGACAACTTATCATAGGTATTAGACAGAGACCAAGTCACAGAGACAACTTATCATAGGTATTAGACAGAGACCAAGTCACAGAGACAACTTATCATAGGCATTAGACAGAGACCAAGACACAGAGACAACTTATCATAGGTATTAGACAGAGACCAAGTCACAGAGACAACTTATCATAGGCATTAGACAGAGACCAAGTCACAGAGACAACTTATCACAAGCATTAGACAGAGACCAAGTCACAGAGACAACTTATCATAGGTATTAGACAGACACCAAGACACAGAGACAACTTATCATAGGCATTAGACAGAGACCAAGTCACAGAGACAACTTATCATAGGCATTAGACAGAGACCAAGACACAGAGACAACTTATCATAGGTATTAGACAGAGACCAAGTCACAGAGACAACTTATCACAAGCATTAGACAGAGACCAAGACACAGAGACAACTTATCATAGGTATTAGACAGAGACCAAGACACAGAGACAACTTATCACAAGCATTAGACAGAGACCAAGTCACAGAGACAACTTATCATAGGCATTAGACAGAGACCAAGACACAGAGACAACTTATCATAGGCATTAGACATAAACCAAGTCACAGAGACAACTTATCATAGGCATTAGACAGAGACCAAGACACAGAGACAACTTATCACAAGCATTAGACAGAGACCAAGACACAGAGACAACTTATCATAGGTATTAGACAGAGACCAAGTCACAGAGACAACTTATCATAGGTATTAGACAGAGACCAAGTCACAGAGACAACTTATCATAGGTATTAGACAGAGACCAAGACACAGAGACAACTTATCATAGGTATTAGACAGAGACCAAGACACAGAAACATAGAATAGACCCACTGCCCTCCCTCCTCCCAAAAAGTTTGTCATGAACGTTGACTAATTTAGAGGTGTTCCTGTTGGAGTGAATCAGCCAGAAATTCAAGTGACCAACATTCTGCATATAATTCAGTGAAATGTGACTAAACAGCTTAACAAAATGGGGAAACAGAAAAACATGCATAAAACAACACAAATAATGTTTCGGGCGGAAATCCTTGTATTAGCTTGACTGCAGACACCCCCATATTTTCACATATAAATAAGCCAGATCTCTAAAAGATGTGAACAATGTCCAGAAGTGGATGAACAACCAGGAGTTTACAGCTTGTGAATATAAAGATTACGAAAAAGAGAGCTGTCATTCAAAATGTATTCATGATCTGTCTGCGGCAGTTGTAACATTAAATGTCAGAACGATCCAGAATTTCCTGGGAATTAAAATGTGGGGATACATTTGTCAGAAGGAATTCAGGGTCTGCTACTTCTGGTGTTCTCCAGTAACATTATTAGAGTGTTGGGGGGGGGGGGGGGGGGGGAGGGGGGTGTGGATGTCAGGATCTTCTGTCGGCCGTTACTTATATGTTACATACAGTGGAACCTTGCTTAACGAGCATAATTTGTTCCAGAACTATACTTGTTAAGCGAAGCACTCGTTATGCGAAACAATTTTTCTCATATAAATTAATGTAAAATACGATAATGCGTTCCATGTCGAAAAAAATACTCACAAAATGCTATGTATAACGTTTATTCAAAGAAAATTATATACATATTGTTAAGAAGAGTGAATCTTCTTCATCTTTTATTCAAACGCGGAACGAACCCACATGGAATGCGAACGCATTTGCAGAAAAAAAAATTCAAAATAATTATGATACATAGCTATTTTTTTTTTTTTACTAGAAAGATGTCCAGGTACATTTGATTTTGCCGGCGCTTCAAAATGTGGTGAAAATGCGACACAGCATTATCATTAAATAAACTTGCAACGCGAATAGCCACTTCCTTATTAGGGTGATGCTTCTCAATGTAAGATGCAATAGTTTGCCATGCTTTCAGCATTTCTCTTATTTCCCCAGAAGATTGTTGCTTTTCTGTTACCTCCTCCTCCTCCTCTGACAAACTTTTCCCCAAAACCTCTTGCTGTGAAACACAATGCAACTCCATAAGCTCTTGGGTGGTCAGCTCTTGGCTTTGCTCTTCCACGAGCTCTTCGATATCACCGTTTTCCATCTCCAATCCCATGATAGTGGCCAAAGACACAATCTCGTTGACTACAGGTTCCACAGGTACTGTCTCGAACCCCTCAAAGTCACAAATCGACAACGCTCTCCGGCCAAAGCTTCATCCAAGCAGAAGTTAGGGTTCTCTTGGTAACCCATTCCCCGCCTTGCTGATCATCTTGAGGCAGGCAACGACGTGGAAGTGGTTTTTCCAAAAATCTCTGAGAGTGAGGTTCGTCCCTTCAGTCACCTGAAAACAATGCTCGAAGAGTGCTTTAGTGTAGAGCTTTCTAAAGCTAGAAATAACTAGCTGGTCCATGGGCTGGAGTAACGGAGTAGTGTTGGGAGGCAGAAACTGGATCTTGATGAACTTACATTCTTCAGAGAGGTCATCTTGTAGGCCTGGAGGATTCATGTACACATATCACAATATAACACAAGTTCGAGAAAATATGTGATCACAAGTGACACTACGATGTTACTATAATGAGTGCTAAACACAAGACTGATGTAACATGCGCACAACCCGGGACTTCACCTCTCCTCGCCACTCGTTATGCGAAACGTCGCTCATTAAGCAAGTCATTTTTTTACAATTTGTTTTGCTCGTTATGCGAATTACTCATTATGAGAGGTGCTCGTTAAGCAAGGTTCTACTGTAATTTGATCTTCATTTCTCTATGGCTTTCTTTCATTCTTTCTTTTTTTTCTTGAGTTGTAAGTTATTACTATTAGGAAAAAAAAAATTTTTGTTGAGCGTGGTCTTTCCCTTGCTCTATGTTCAGTATATTTCTTCAGCATGGTTTTCTGCGGCAGTTGGTATCAGTAAATCCTTTTCAGATAACTAAACTATCTCATATCTTTATGATTAATTTATGACTGTCATTAGGCTTAAACCCAGGGAATTGCTTTGCTAAGCAAACACATTAACCTCTGTACCACCGTGTATGAACTTTGTCATTCATCGTCATAGCCCCACCACTTGAGACATATCATAATACGTTTGATTTTTTGTTATTTTCACACACAGATCTGACTCAGAGTCACCACAAAATATTGAGATCCGAGGAAATCTAAAGAAACTGTCAGCAGAACAGAAAGACCTCCTACTGTTGTTGGTTCAATATGGCGCAGATTTCACCAATGCTGTTTCCTGGTTGCCTCCTGGCATTCTTTGGGCACAGAAGCTTCGCCCCTCGACAAATGCAGTTATTGGAATAGTTGCAACGTTGATCATGTTCTACCGCAACTGGCCTTCCAGGGCAGCAACATAATGTTGGCCCCAAGGTTGTCTTTGATCACCTGATTCTGGGTTGGATGTTGATTTGGATTTGTTGCTAAGCTCGGGTTGTTGAGCTTCTTCAAGTCTGGATCCAGTAAGACATGTCACATGATTAAAGGTGGGACAGTTGACTTCATTGCACCAGGTTTCATCTCACAGGTTCTGTCTCTATACACGGAGCAGCAGGTCACTGAGGGTATTGCACAAAGCACAAACTCCATAACTCTAGTGTTGACCCCTAAAAATCTCATATTTTTAAAAAACTGCTGACATGAATAAAACAGAACTCTGAACATGAGAATGAAAATACTAGACAAGAAAGAAAAATGAAGACAGAGATGTATATATGGAAACAGCTAAGCAACAAATCATAATAATATAATCAACGCCAAGTTCATAAAAATATTAGATGCCAAAGGATTGAAGAGTCATGATCACCGATGCCTGCTGTAGACTGGCCATGTGAACAACAACATTTGTGACATTACTAGAGAGCAATGATAATCAGAATGTGTTTTAATCATAAACTTTTATTATGTTCACTTTTTTTATTCTACACACTATGTGTGTATCTGTGTATTGCACACATAACAGAATGATTTGCGAATGTTTGATAAATACGACAGTCCCTGTTGAATAGACGTAATACAAGATCTCATTATTAGTGAACAAATGAGTTGAGTACAGCAGTGTATGTTCATTATTGGTTTATTATTGTGTGAAGTACATGGAATATTACGTGTGATTTATCTATTGTTTGAGCATAATACCACACTTTTATCATCGTCATCATGCATATTAAGTAAATTTATATTATCATCATCATCAAGTGCCTTACAGACTGGGATGGATGTTTCTGTTTTTGTACATCTTACATTCTCCAGCAACGCGAAACAGTTTGTTTGCTGACACATTCTCACGTCAGGTCAGAACATACAAGCCATCAATAACTTTCTCTCTTGTCATCCTCATTTCTTTTTCATAAATTTTTCTGGTTATCATTTATTCCAGTTTTTTCCTTCTCATATTGTAAATGCAAAATTTCGACTGCCTCCTTCTGGTATTTTTATGTAAGCTTCTTCATGTTTTAGCCTCTGTCAAAATGCTGGATGACTCAAACAGGCAATTCATGGAATTTTAGTTAATGGAATTGTCAGCTTTCTTGTATAGAAGCACGTCTGTGAAGCTATAGTGTCAGTGTGGTACTGGCCAGATAGTCAAGACACTAACAGATGTGTCACTAACAGATGTGGCACTAACAAGCACATTGTAGGAAGTGACTAATTATTGGTGTTTCATTCAAAGTCAGACTAGACATGTCTGAGAGGCAAGAAACCAATAGTCTGCACACGAATAAGCCAGATCTATAAAATGGGTGTGCACGCAAAACTCAAGTTCTGAATCAAGACCAGAGTCCTGAAGTGAATGAACAACTACAACTTTCTGCCAGTGTGTACCGCCAATGAATGCTAAAATAATAAGAAGAGTATCAAACCATTCAGAAAACAGTATGATAAGACATTCTCTGTAAGTTTGCTAACCATTTATTTGCTGTCTTTGTATGTAATTTAGAATCAGTTCTGTGCCGACCTTTTCTCCTGTGTCTCAATTTCTGATTTATCTTTTCTGGTCATTCCTGCCGCCCTTCTCAGACATCTCATTTCTTTTGTGTAGTTACTTGTTTACTTGTGAAACGATCTGCCGGCTTATGTCAAGTCAAATCAAGTCAAGGGAAGTCAAGTCAAGTCAAGTGAAGGGAAGTCAAGTCAAGTCAAATGAAGGGAAGTCAAGTCAAGGGAAGTCAAGTCAAGTGAAGGGAAGTCAAGTCAAGTGAAGGGAAGTCAACTCAAGTCAAGTGAAGGGAATTCAAGTCAAGTGAAGGGAAGTCAAGTCAAGTGAAGGGAATTCAAGTCAAGTGAAGGGAAGAGTCAACACAATTCAAGCCAGTGATGAATCAGTTATATGGTAAATGTGTACAGACCAGTGGTCATTCACTGGCTGATCTCACCATACCAGTGGCCGTTACTTTCCAGAAAGTTACCTGGCTCCCATTTTAAACTGGGTTGAGCTAGTAGCCAAAGTGAATTTAGAAATAAACAATCTTCAATGATGCAGATTTGAACCCTAGACCTCCAGGCCAGCAAGTGAATGAATGTCAAGTTATTACACCACAGCAGCTGCTGTGATCACAAGTAGACGGGTTCATACTGCAGTCAGAATCTGCTGCTTTCAGTACACTGTGTTAAAAATCCTCCCCTCTCTGTTTGGCATTTCTGAACCCTGGTTATAACCTCAAGAGATTAAGTCTGTGATAGGGCTCTGTAAGACACTGTGTGATGCATAGGGCTGTATTCAGGCACTGTGTGATGCATAGGGCTGTATTCAGGCACTGTGTGATGCATGGGGCTGTATTCAGACACTGTGTGATGCATGGGGCTGTATTCAGGCACTGTGTGATGCATGGGGCTGTATTCAGGCACTGTGTGATGCATGGGGCTGTATTCAGGCACTGTGTGATGCATGGGGCTGTATTCAGGCACTGTGTGATGCATGGGGCTGTATTCAGGCACTGTGTGATGCATGCATGGGGCTGTATTCAGGCACTGTGGGGGCTCAAGTAGAATTGTTATTTGTGCCAGGTGTACCCACACTTCCATGAACATGTAAACGCTGATGACCTTGTTCCAGTTCTTAAACAATGTTTATTTAATAAACTCTTGATAATTGCAAAGTTAGTATGTTTATTTAAGAACTCATGATAATTGCAAAGTTAGTATGGCTTCCACTACTGAGCAGCCACAGATTGTATTCGTATGGTTCATAAGCACACTAATCTCAGGTAGTCATTGGCTAAATACATCAACATTACGCTGGTATAGCTGATCACAAACTCATCCTCGCAATATGAACAAAGTCACGAGAGGCTAGCTGATGCCTCTATAGCAATAATTCCGTATCCTCCTAACTACTACACTTAACTTTATAATTCAGCTTTATACCACAGAAACACTTATCACCAGTATGAATAACCACTACTGTTCTGTTCACAGTTTTAAATCCAGTCCATTCCAAGCGAAAAACAATTCCCACCTTTTAAAAGGGCCCCAAACAAACACATCCGTTCACTGGACTGTCCAACTACTAACTGCCGTGTGTCACTCTACCTGTTTGTTCAGTTCCCGTGTAACCTCCCCACTCAGTTACCTGTTTCGCCCTGCGGGTCTACACACAAGCCGTCTGACCAGTAATTGACCTGTCTGCTGTTATGAGTCAGTCTAGTCGTTGTTTGTCTTTATCTCATAGTGTGTGGTAAAGTTGACTCATGACAGTTTCACCCCCGCTTTTCAAAATGATACTATGTATCATTTCTGTTCATGGTTCGTTATTGTACCCTGTGTTATGTTCTTTTGGTGCTACCCGTGTGTAAATCTCTAGATAGATTGTCTGGTCACCTTGCATGTATCATGTCATTACCATTTTCTATCTATACTAGTATAAATTCTGGATTTATGAAGGTCCCAGCCAATTTATGATGCTAACCCATGCTATTCCTTGTACCGCATGCCATCATTTGGTTGAAGGTTGTGTTCTTAATCGCTCGTGTCTTTTGCCCCTTTATCCAGGCTTATTACCCTGCCTACTTTTGGTTTGCCGTATGTACTAAGTATGTCTTTACTCTTAGGCCGTTACAGCCCCATCATGATCACATGATAATTGATAATACCTCTCACATAATCAGCAGTGACATAAGATGTGATGCATATGAACCGAGTATTCTCTAATGTTTGCTAATGACACAAGTCAGTAAATGGGGAGGGAATAGCTAGTATAGCTAGGACATTTGAGGCTAAGGAGTTAGAATTGGGGAAAATACAAAAGGTGGGGGGGGGGGGGGGGGGTTAACTCCTGCAACAGAGGGGTTTGTAGACAAAAGAATATTCATGAATTAATTACTGTAAGTATTATCAAAAGCCTTTCATTCATATTGCATGTATTCAACAGACAGAGTTTCATCCCCCCCTTTTTTTTTCTTATTAAAAAAAAAAAAAATTGTTTTTCTTTTTTTTTCATGTCTAGCATCTGTTTAAAGACGTGACAGGATGTCAGCCAGGGCATTATTTATGCCACTGATGTGGACTAATTCAAAGCTGTAGTTCTGCAAAAGTAGACTCCATCTGTAAATACGATGATTCTTCGGTGTTCCTTCTTTAAAGACTGTCAGTGGTTTGTTGTCTGTCTGTACTATAAACTTCCTGCCAAGCAAATATTTTGCAAATTTCGTAACCCCCACCACAAGAGAAAGTGCTTCAAGTTCTACTGTGGCGTAACGTTTCTCTGCTTCTGACAGCTTCCGACTAGAATAAAGTACTGGGTGGAGAATGTTCTCATGTTCCTGTAATAAGATACATGATATGGAATACCCACTTGCATCGCACTGTAAGATGAAGGGTTTTTCGAGGTCAGGTAACTTTAAGATTGGTGATTTCGAGAAAGCTGTTTTGATATTGGTCAGAATTTGTTCCAGCTGCGGGGTCCATGCTATCTTTGTAGGCAATCCCTTCTTAACGAGTGAAGATAATGCTGCTGTCATGCCAGCAAAGTCAGGTAGAAATTTATTGTAATAGTTTATCAGTCCCAGCATTGATCGAACTTGCTTTTTTGTTGTTGGGGCTTTAATATCCAGTATTTTTGAAATAATTTTGTCATCTGTTAGTAAGAATCCATTTCCGATCTTGTGACCCAGGAAATCAATTTGTGTGAACCCGATTTCTACTTTACTGGGTTTTACTTTCAAGCCGAATTCTCTTAATCTCTTAAATACCTGGGTTAAGGAAGAAATGTGGTCCTGCATATTTGCATTGTGAATACAAATATCGTCCATATATGTGGCAACATTCCTAATGTCCTTAAGTACAATGCGCATCATACGAACGAATGTTGCAGGCGAATTTTGTAATCCAAAAGGCATTTTGCACCATTCGAACAATCCCGTCGGTGTGGCAAATGCAGTAATATGCCTTGATTCTTCGGTAACTGGAATTTGCCAGTAACCCTTAGTGAGGTCTAATTTTGAAAAGAATTGTGATTTGCACATGGTTGCAATAAGTTCATCTGCATTTGGGATTGGTTCAGCATCCAAATGGGTAATGGCGTTTATTTTACGATAATCCACGCAGATTCTGAGTGTACTGTCTTTCTTTTTGACGATTACCAGCGGTGATGAATAGTTGGAAGATGACCTCCTAATAATACCACATTTTTCCAATTCAGATATTTCAGCCTCTACTTGTTTTTGATAGTGCAGCGGGATGGGGTATGGTTTTGTCTTAACTGGTATTTCTGTTGTGAGTCTTATGTGATGTTTGATTACCGATGTGCTGCCTGGCGTATCTGAAAAGATGTCTTGGAACTGTTGAAGGATCTTCATTAGTAGTGCTCTATCCTCATGAGGAATTTCGCTGTTGACTTTAATATCTTTCCACGACGATTCGACTGTTGTTGAAGGTGTAGGAATTTGGTCAGTTATAGTGTCTTCCTGTTGCTCATTGATGGTTAAGGCTAAAGATGCAACATGCTCGTTTATATGCCTGGGGGGTTGTAGCTCATCTCGAATCTTAAATGGCTTTAGCATGTTAATGTGGAAGATTTTTGGCTTGCCTTTCACCAGTATCTCGTAATCCACATCCGAAATTTTTTTGGTTACCTTGTATGGACCTTGCCATGATACTGACAGTTTATCAGATGGAAGTGGTAATAGTAAAAGCACTTCTTCGTCTTCTTTTAAGGCAACTGTCTTAGCCTTTCTATTTGCATACTGTCTGTACACAGTACCCGAGGTTTCAAGGGCCTGTTTTGCAGCCATGCAGGACTTTATAATCCTCTCCCGTAAACTGATGACCATATTATAGGCATCTATGGTTGGCTGGTCTTCAACTTTCCCCGTAATTAGTTCTTTATAAATTTGCAATGGTCCACGGGGGTTGGCTCCATAGACCAACTCAAATGGGGAATGTCCTGTACTACTCTGCGGCACCTCTCTATAGGCGAACAGGATGGCTGGTAGAAATATGTCCCAGTCTGCGGGGCGTTCAGCTGAAATTTTTGCCAACATTCGTTTCAATGTACCATTTAAGTTTTCTACAATACCATTTGTCTGTGGGTGGTATGGACTCGCAAATTGCTGTTTAATACCCATCATTTTAGTGACTGCTTGTGTGGCAGCAGAGATAAATTGTGTTCCTCTGTCGGAAAGAATTGTTCTAGGGAAGCCGATTCTTGAGAAAATGTGTAAGAAGGCTTCTACAATAGCCTCAGCTGTAATATTTCGAAGCGGAATCGCTTCAGGCCATCTGGTACACAGATCTATTACTGTAAGGATATATCTGTTTCCCTTGTTTGAGGTAACATTTAATGGTCCGATTATGTCCACTGCAATTTTTTGAAATGGTCTAGATGCTAAGTCAGTCACCTGGATATGAGCCTTTGGGTTTTTCCCTTTCTGAGACTGTTTTTGACAAATCTCACAGGTACGAACAAATGTTTTTGTGTCCTTGCTGTACCCTGGCCAGTAGAACTGCCCCAGGATTCTTGATTTTGTTTTAGCCGTTCCCATATGACCAGAAAACGGCGCATCATGTGCCATTTCTAGTACTTTTTTGCGAAACTGTTCCGGCAGCACCGTTTGTGATACTGTCATCGTTCCTTTTTTATACACCCTTGCCAAGATATCCTTTTTCAGTGTAAACCACCATCTACCAGACTTTGAAATTCTAGGCTTTTCATTTACGAGGTTGAAAAATTTCTTTAATGTGGGGTCCATCCTCTGGAGTTCTGAAAATGAGGGTTGAACACCTGCTGGGGTTTCCATGTTAGGGATGCTGATGGATTGAATCAGATCTGTCTGTGCTTTATCTTCTTGTTTTTGCGTTTGCTGTCTTGTGACAGCATTTACATTAGGAAACTGTTCCTCCCAGTTTTTTATTGCTAACTCCTCATCAGTATTTACATTTGGTACATTACCAATGAGTATTCCGGCACATGGCGCGGGCAGTACTGCTGCCTTTGTTATGCCAGTGTAAAAGGGGCAATTTATTTTTACAAGAGCTACCTTATATCTTTCCTTATTACCTCCAAAAGTTCTGCACACAATGTGCTCTCCTGTGTAGTCTTTCTCTTGCACTAATGCTCTGTGTACACCAATTAGTGTCGCACCTGTATCTCGAATTACTGTGCAAGGTATACTGTTAGCGAATCCCCTGAAGTAGCGCAAGGATCCACTGGTCATGTTAGCCGAGTGTGCTTCTTGAATCGGCACACTGTGTCCGCAAGTTAGATTCCCATCTTCATGGAATTCTTTGCATATCTTGCAGTTTTCGATCCCCAGTTCGGCAATCTCTTGGACTGAGTTGGCTATTAAGTCTTCTTCCGATTCACTGCTTGATGAGTTCAGGACCATATTAGCCTCTCTTATTATACTTCTTGCATGGCAGTCCCTGCGTATATGGCCAAATGCCCCACATTTAAAGCACTGTAGGTTTGTGGCATACCTTGTTACCTTAGATTGTTGTTTTTGGACAAAATCTCGTAGATACTTCATGTAATTTGGGTTTTTATCACACATATCTAAGCTACCATGCTTGTGATTGCAGTGTGAACATGTTATTAGAGTTCCTCGTTTTGCTACTGGGTGTCGTGGTTTTCTCTGATATGTGCTATCGTTTTGATAGCTGTAGGGACTTCTCTCTTGAGAATATGTCGCAGCTGCCCCAAAAGCTAGATCGGGTTGAGAGCAGGTCGCAAAAACCTCCTTATGGGCGTAAAAGAATGCTTCTCCTTTTTTCTCCATGTCACCTACTGATGTGCATCTATTCTCTTGTAAGAACGTGGACATACTAGCAGGAATTGAGACTAAGAGTTTATCACGCACTAGCAAATCCTTCAATAAGTAGAAAGAGTCTTGGACTTTTGCCGCTTTCAGCCATCTATCTAGAGTACTCTGCACCTCTGCGACATAGTCCACAAACGTCTGGTTGCTTTTTGGTGCCAGAGTTTTGAAAAGTGTTCTGTACCCTTCCTCATCAAGACTAAAATGGGCTAGTACTCGATCTCTCACATACTCATAGTCCATACGGAGTTCTTCCGGTATCGTTTCCACAATTTTAAGGGGTTCCAGTGCTAGATGTCTGTGAAAGATTATGTGCCATTCGTCCTTAGGAACAGAGTAGTGTTTCATCATAATCTCAAAGTTAGAGATCCACGCGGAGACCGAATCACCCTTAGTGAAGTTTTGAACAATGCCCTGATATCGTTTGATCTTGTTTTCAGAAGCCTTTATCTGTGCCTGTCGTAAACTACTTTCCGTCTCCTTTTCTAGGTCCATTTCCTTTACTCTAACCTGCATGGCCACTTCTTTTTCTTTTAATGATACTTCAGCCAGTAGTTTCTCCCTTTCAAACGCTATTTGGGCTAATTTTATTTCCTTTTCAGCAGCTAGGTCCACCATTTTTAACTCCTTCTCTGCTTCTCTGGTCTGCAGACGCTCTTCCCTCTGTTCACTCTTCCATTCGCGAAACTGATCCTCTGACCATCTCTGTAGCTCTTTGTCTGCCAATCCCATCTTCTGTCCTAAGGTAATGAATTCTTCTAGTGACGTCATTTCGTGTATCCCTGGGAAATGCGTCGGGTATGCCGGGGTTCAATCGACGAGCGCCCAAGTTGTCAGACACCTTTTATAGGTGTGACACAAGTAGAATTGTTATTTGTGCCAGGTGTACCCACACTTCCATGAACATGTAAACGCTGATGACCTTGTTCCAGTTCTTAAACAATGTTTATTTAATAAACTCTTGATAATTGCAAAGTTAGTATGTTTATTTAAGAACTCATGATAATTGCAAAGTTAGTATGGCTTCCACTACTGAGCAGCCACAGATTGTATTCGTATGGTTCATAAGCACACTAATCTCAGGTAGTCATTGGCTAAATACATCAACATTACGCTGGTATAGCTGATCACAAACTCATCCTCGCAATATGAACAAAGTCACGAGAGGCTAGCTGATGCCTCTATAGCAATGATTCCGTATCCTCCTAACTACTACACTTAACTTTATAATTCAGCTTTATACCACAGAAACACTTATCACCAGTATGAATAACCACTACTGTTCTGTTCACAGTTTTAAATCCAGTCCATTCCAAGCGAAAAACAATTCCCACCTTTTAAAAGGGCCCCAAACAAACACATCCGTTCACTGGACTGTCCAACTACTAACTGCCATGTGTCACTCTACCTGTTTGTCCAGTCCCCCTGTAACCTCCCCACTCAGTTACCTGTTTCGCCATGCGGGTCTACACACAACCCGTCTGACCAGTAATTGACCTGTCTGCTGTTATGAGTCAGTCTAGTCGTTGTTTGTCTTTATCTCATAGTGTGTGGTCAAGTTGACTCATGACAGCAGCACAGTTCTGGGCATAGCCAAATTCCACAACTTGTTGGCTTTCTGTAAACAACCAGTGGTGCTGAAGACCAGCTGAGTGCACAAGGGCATCATACATCACAAGTGTGGCCCTGGTGACCTACACCTATGTCATTGTTACCTGCAGTATTTCTATGTTTAATCGGAACTGATACATACTCTTGGCAATATTTCACAGATATTTATTTTTGTATGTACAATTGTGAATTAATAAACAAATAACCAGAAATAGCTCTACACATAAGCTTTTTTTGTTTTAATGTATATTTTTCTATATGCATTTTCTATTACCTCCAGGGTTCCCTCCCCCCTCCCTTTTTTTTCATGAAATTAACAGGAGAGATGTAGCAACTGTATTAACAATGTTGTCACAGGCCATATCCTATAGGTAGAACATCTTCTACTGAGAAAAGTGTCATGTTTTTTAAGTCTGCTAAAATGCATCTATTCGTTACTCAAGTAACTGTAAAATGTAAAGATGTCATAATATTGACATGGTTAATCTCATGTAAGCAGAAAAAATGTTGTTGTTCATTTTGTCATCACACACATTCTTGAAAATTCAGCTGATGGAGATGCAGTTGTCTACACTGATGGATCCGTCATTAACATGTACAAAGTTCATGGGTTTTCAAGGTTCTGGTTCAAAAGAAAACTAAATGAAGAAAACAGGGGTTTTGTCTCATCAACAAGTAGTTTGACTATGGAGGTGATGGCGGTAACAAAAGCAAGGATGTGGCTAGAGACAGAGCAGTTTTCCTATGCATGCTTTCTAAATGATTTCATGTGCATGCTTAACTCTTTGAGTTCCAAGGAATGCATCATACATTCATAGATTCCTACCTAGAGGCCCAATGAGCGCATGATGCGCCGATTTTACGTCTCTCTTGACTACCCTTTGGGCCTGTGATGCTAAACCCCCTGGGACTCAAAGAGTTAAGAAGATAGAGATAGGATGGATTCGAAGAAAATGGTTGGAGTCCCTGACGAAATCTTGTCTGAAAAGAATTAGTTTAGTTTATGTGCTGGGGTACGAGGGAATGAACGTGCGGATTGGCTTGCTGCCAGGGCCACGGTAGGAAAAGCAATTGACCAGGCCGACATTCTCAGTGCTCTCAAGAGTTGACATTGAATCAGCAACACTCAAAAAACTATAAGAACTTCAGGTCTAAAAATGTTTCGGCAAACGTAAACACTGTACAGGTAGCCAAAGAAGAATAGTGTTATAAGTCATCAGACGCTGGGGGATATACTGAAAATGTGATATCAGAGCTGAAGAACTTGTCCGACGTGCAATGAGGATAATCTTTGGATGAAATATTAACTGTTTACTAACTTCATCGCACATCCGACATGACACAACGTTCTCTGGGCTCTTCCACCTGAGTATCTCTCCAAGTGTTTTTAGGCTAACAACTCCCATTCTGTTCTGGTTGATGTAATGACGGGTGGCTCCCGCATGATTTTCCTGTCTTGCCGCTCTAACTGATATCTAACTGGTATACCTAGGGTATGCAGTCAATTCAGTGAAAAATCATTGTCCATGAAACTGAAAGCCTAACAACGTTTAGTCTCTGGTACGGCATCGATGATGTCTCTACTGCCCATAGAGGGCCCGTTCCTGATAGTTGCACTGCCAGCCAGAGCATCTGCTTTCTTATTGCCTTTCACACCAGCATACCTGAGACAAATTGAAGGTGCATTAGTGCAGCAAGCTGTATCAGTTGGAGCCATTGTTTCCGTGTATAGCCCTCCTTGATCTTCTGTAGCATGCTCAGTGAGTGGCTGAGCAAACATGCACGAGTGAACTCCTAAGTTTTCAGCCACTCTAGGGTTTGTTACCAACATGACCTCCATTGTCATGATGCTGGCAGTAGAAGCAAAGACTTTCTCTTTAATTCTTGCTGTGAAAGCCCATGCACTTTACTTGTGAGCAATCACAGAACCATCTGTACAAATAAAAGCCTCTTCTAGTGACATGTGTTTCCCCACCAATGCTTTCACTTCTGCATCAACGATTGCTGGCGTCAAATCATGGCACTGTCTTTGCCAGGGTGACAACCACCACAAAGTACTACTTTATTTATTCGTTTGGTATGGGCATCCATTCCTCTCCACGGTTCATGTCTTTGCCAGGGTGACAACCACCACAAAGTACTACTTTATTTATTCATGTGGTATGGGTATCCATTCCTCTCCACGGTTCATGTCTTTGTCAGGGTGACAACCACCAGAAAGTACTGTTTTATTTATTCGTTTGGTATGGGTATCCATTCCTCTCCATGGTTCATGTCTTTGCCAGGGTGACAACCACCACAAAGTACTACTTTATTTATTCATGTGGTATGGGTATCCATTCCTCTCCACGGTTCATGTCTTTGTCAGGGTGACAACCACCACAAAGTACTACTTTATTTATTCATGTGGTATGGGTATCCATTCCTCTCCACGGTTCATGTCTTTGTCAGGGTGACAACCACCAGAAAGTACTGTTTTATTTATTCGTTTGGTATGGGTATCCATTCCTCTCCATGGTTCATGTCTTTGCCAGGGTGACAACCACCACAAAGTACTACTTTATTTATTCATGTGGTATGGGTATCCATTCCTCTCCACGGTTCATGTCTTTGTCAGGGTGACAACCACCACAAAGTACTACTTTATTTATTCGTTTGGTATGGGTATCCATTCCTCTCCATGGTTCATGTCTTTGCCAGGGTGACAACCACCACAAAGTACTACTTTATTTATTCGTTTGGTATGGGTATCCATTCCTCTCCATGGTTCATGTCTTTGTCAGGGTGACAACCACCACAAAGTACTACTTTATTTATTCATGTGGTATGGGTATCCATTCCTCTCCACGGTTCATGTCTTTGCCAGGGTGACAACCACCACAAAGTACTACTTTATTTATTCGTTTGGTATGGGTATCCATTCCTCTCCATGGTTCATGTCTTTGTCAGGGTGACAACCACCACAAAGTACTACTTTATTTATTCATGTGGTATGGGTATCCATTCCTCTCCATGGTTCATGTCTTTGTCAGGGTGACAACCACCAGAAAGTACTGTTTTATTTATTCGTTTGGTATGGGTATCCATTCCTCTCCATGGTTCATGTCTTTGTCAGGGTGACAACCACCACAAAGTACCGCTTGTATTCATGTGCTATGGGTATCCATTCCTCCCCATGGTTCTTCCTCGATGCAGATTTGAACCAAAGACCTTAGTTGACTATGTTCTTAGTGCACTTGTATTCATGGCGAGGCGCAGATGCCGTCTGGAGGTAACAGGTTCAATTCCTGGCACGGTAACTATAGCTTTTGATTTTTGTGTTGTCTAGTGTGTTCATCTGTCTTTCTACTTCTTTCTTTGAGTGCCGATCAATACACTTTCTGTTACTTGATTAATTTATAACCAAAGAAGAGTGCTCCTGTCTCTATTTTCCGTTTTACTGTATAATATTCACATTTAAAAAAATATCTCTACTCAAAATGTACAAACACACAAACACACACGCATGCAAACCCACACAATGGCTGCCACATGTGCAGAGATGTTGACTGCGAAAAAATACAATCATAATGGTTGCAAACAAAAGAGATGATCATTTTAAAACTGCCCAATAAACAATTAAACGTTAAAATTAAATAAAAAACACCCAAAAAAAGTAAGAAAGAAGACGGTTTATTTATTGCATTCCTGACATTTCTACCATATTTGACCCATTTCATAAAAAACAGGCCACAGAGGATACAACAATCAGAAAAGCGATGTTAACTTGCCAGTTTGGCCATTCACAACAAAAATAGGTAATAAAGAATAGACAAAAATAGCTGCTCAAACATAAAAATCTTCAAGATGAGTATACATAAATATATATATAAAAGTCATTGTCAAAATTCGTTTCAAAAATGGAAATACTGACCATAGCAACATGGGAACAAAGAACTAACTGGAACACACAGCAGTGCTACAGCTAAATACTCTTGGGACAACATGACATCATCATCATCATCATGTGCCATGCTGATAAACACTGGTGGTCACGGTTCACCATTTCATATGATCATATAAATGCACCAAATGAGAAGGCCCTTGCAGCAGCTGCCACAGAGCCACGCTGACAACATACAATGAACACAGAGCAAGGGGAAGACTGCACAAAAGTGGAAATGACAGCATCAAGAGCCATTTAAAAGAAATAAAGATCAACATATGCAACACATTAGAAAAAGCACACAAGGTGACAGTGAAGAACATTTTGTGTTGAATTGAATCGACATCACACTCCCGTAAGTTCTCAGTCCCCCATCTTTAGCAGCAAGCGAAGAGTTTCAATTCCGATGGTCCCAACAACCATCTGATCGCCGTCTCATCCATCAATTGAGTGTTGAGCGTCGGCCAGATCCCCTGGTAACTCCTGGCAGCGCCATTCTCCTTAGACTAATAATCTATCTGTGCCCCTGCACTGTTACTCCCCCCTCCCCCAAAGGGCCCTAACAATATCTAACTTGTCATGACCTAGAGAAAATATCCAAAGGATTCTAACTACTCGGGAACTCTGAAGTGATGCTTGCCACTCTGCACGAAGTATGCCTGTTTTCACCTTTCTCAACATGCTCTGTGAGTCAGTTACAATTACGGCATATGTGTACAGCTAATTGTCAAGCCAGCGGAAGTCAGCAGTGACTGCCTCCACCTCCATTCTCCAACTAGAGATTGTAATCACAGGAATGGGGCGGTTAGTGGACGACCCCTCTGTGGTGATAATGAAGACTGACTGGTGACTAATGACTAACTACTCACACAATGCACAGAATAGTGTTCCCTGTGTGGTTCTATGGCTCCAGGAGGGGAGAAAGGGGGGGGGGGGGGTGGATAGACCCACACTTCCTTTAAATTTGGAGTACATATGCCCGAGAGCTGAGCAGCCAACAGTCTGCATACAGATGTGCACACAAGACTCGGGTTCTGGAACTACAGTCCAGTGGTGGACCAACAACCAGAACTTACTGCCAGAGTTTACTGCTGGTAAATGTGAAGAAGACAAAGAAGAAGAAGAAGAAGAAAGTCTCAAAACAGTTTTAGAAAACAAAAACACTGCGGTGACTGTCTGTACTGAGCCCTGTTTGGGGCAGGTAGGTCAAATATGTCTTGAGCCTGAGGATTTAGGGCTACATGGCTGATGCTGTCACCGTGGACTGTGCAGGTTGCTGAGATTTGATCTCCACACACCCACCAGCCGTAATGGAGAAAAACTGCACCAACTTACTGGAGAGTTGGGCCTAGGTCTCAAGAATGAAGGTCCATCAGTCTCGACTGCACGGCCAGATGCTTTTTGTATTTAAAAAAATTTTTTAATTAACTGAGTATTGATATTTGCAGTTCTATAAATATGTTTGTGCAGCTCTATAAATATGTTTGTGCAGCTCTATAAATATGTTTGTGCAGCTCTATAAATATGCCAAACTATATACCCGTTACAAATCATCATTAGTGTTATTTTAAAATAATCATGTCATTATTATCTTTAAGAAAATCCTGACATGACCACTTTGAAGGCAACTAAAATGCTGTCACCTTAACAATAATCATTCTTCTTTCACCCTGATATGAGTAATCAATAAACCGTCTTGTTACATGTCATATCCACATCCTAACACAGGGGTCTAACCCACTGGTGCTCCATCATCCGTTACTTGTCATATCCACATCCTAGCACAGGGGTCTAACCCACTCATGCTCCATCATCCGTTACTTGTCATATCCACATCCTAGCACAGGGGTCTAACCCACTCATGCTCCATCATCCGTTACTTGTCATATCCACATCCTAGCACAGGGGTCTAACCCACTCATGCCCCATCATCCGTTACTTGTCATATCCACATCCTAGCACAGGGGTCTAACCCACTCATGCCCCATCATCCGTTACTTGTCATATCCACATCCTAGCACAGGGGTCTAACCCACTCATGCTCCATCATCCGTTACTTGTCATATCCACATCCTAGCACAGGGGTCTAACCATCATCAGATACAGCAGTCCTCTCAGTGTCTCCAGGCCTCTTACCCAAACCCAGTAGCAGTTGACCGCCAGATCTTCTTGTCTTTGTTTCAGACCCATTTCCAACATGTGCTTCAACAAATCTATTTCTTCTCAATAAACACAGCACATTCACTATGTCAGCCCTGTCAAAACTTCTTCCTCCACTAACTACTGCAGACATAGCCAGTCTGTCAGCACTGTCATTTCCTTTTATCTCTGGCACATACTAGTGTGTACAGCCAAGATAGTTTCAGAACCCTGTCACCTTTATGGCAATCAATACAATATCACCTAGAATGTAATTACAATGAAATCATCTTGAAGGTAATTAATAACACTATCACCTACAATGTAAGCATTACATGATCACATTGAATATGTTGTCCACTTTATGGTAATCAACATGCCATCATATTTAAGGTAAAATAATTGCCATCTTCAATAGGGTAATCATTAATGCCATCTTTAAGTTAATCAATGTAGTACCATCATTAAGCTAATGAATACATTATTATCATTTAGGTAATCAGTACATTAACATTGTGTACAAAATTAATACATTAACATCGTAAAGGCAATCAATACCACAATATCATTATGATTATCAATATCATGCAATTGTTAAGATTTTCAATATGTTATGATAATAAACAAAATTAATAGTGTCTTTCTGTTAGACAAACTAAGAAGCTGACCATGTGCCAGTTAGAGAGATGTGATTTTGGCACGTTGTACATCCTATAGAGTTCATCCTTTTCAATACCATCCTCATCGCCACCACCACCATCACTAATTTATGTTCCCTGTAAAATATAAGTCTGTGCTCTTCATTCATTCACTTCTTGATTGTCTTTTTTGTGTGTGTGTTGAAAACAGGCCGGCTTCATTCAAGTTTTCTTCTTTTTCCCTTGTGGGTTCCAGAGCTCCATTTTGGCGGGGAAAAGAAGAAAAGACTCATTGCTCCCTAAAACAAATGTCATAAAAGATGACCAGTAGCACGCAAGTAAGCCAGATTTCTTAAAGTGTGCAGGCAAAACTCAGTTCTGGAGCAAGACTAAAGTTTAGAGGTGGATGAACAAGTTTTCTGCTAGAATTTTCAGCCCGTGAACGCAAAGATTTAAGACTCCTGAGTAGCTTCCCCTGTATTTTCACTTGGGTTCTCTTTGATCATCTGCTTCTCCTCTCCTAGGACACTGTGGGATTTCCTTATGTCCCCAAGCTGAACAAAATAATACTAACTTACCACACCTCAAACAAACAACTCTTCTCACCATTCAGTTTCACCATTTATCATCTTTTTGTTCCATTAACGAGTTGCTCACACCTAGTTTCAGACTCGTGTTGTGTAATAATCAACTGTGTACACAGTTTTATTAGGAAAGAAATCTGACTTTAAACAAAGTGTTGAAAAAAAAAGTATAAACTAATAAATAAATTATGATAAAGTGTCAGTGAACAAATAAGCTGGAGCACAATCATTGAAAACAATCAAGTCAGTCAAGGACTCTTATCACACCAGTGGCACATCAGGCTTTTGATGATAGATGGATATAAGTATAAACCAGTGGGCTCTCTGTGGGTGATGTAGTCAGCCTTCCCACCAGCGATGATATCACAGACACTCATATTTCAGCATTGATATGAAATCAACTACAGAAGGAGAGATCAATAGACTTTATCCACACCAGAGTTGGATTCGAGTGTATACAGATGGTTCAGCCAAGAGAGCAGTAAGAGACTAAGAGTAGGAATATACATAGAATGCCCAAATGGTTTAAAAATCAACCAGGCTGTACCAACAGGTTCATATTCCTCCAATTACAGAGCAGAGGCAGAAGCACTTCTAGCGGCATGTTCTTTCCTGAATGGACAACAGCACAGCAAATATATCAGAGTGGTCTTTCTGACTGATGCTATGTCAGGTCTACAAGCAATTGTTAACCCAAAAGACACTCAGTTTGTAGACTTGACGCAACAGCTGATTTACTTAGGCTCTTCAGTAGAACAATCTGTACTGCATGGAAGGCAATTAAATAGCGGACAGATTGGCCAGAAGCGGCAGTGACATGGTACAACCAAATAGCGACTTAACCCACCAAGTGACGAAAACATTAATACAATCTAGTATCCAAGAGAGGTGGCTGGTTACCCACACCAGATTTTTTTTCCAAGACTCACTTCATCGCCCCTCTAGAGAGGGACAGTGTATTATATTCAGACTAAGGACTGGGCACAACAGATTTCGTCAACATATGTTAAAATTTTTCGGTGTAGGAAATACGGAGACGTGTCCCTGCAGCGTGGCACCCGAAAATGCTGAGCATGTGCTCCAACACTGTCAACTGTATGCTGACAACAGAGACGTAATCTGGCCTGTTCCAACCACACTGAAGACAAAACTGTATGGTACACGAGAGGATATGGATTGAACAATAGCTTTCATAAAGGCTACCGGCCTCCTGATATAAGTTTTCTGACAGAAGGATCGAAGAAGAAGAAGAAGAAGACAGACACTCTGAATCCAAATGGGACGGCAACAGTCAGTGCTACACACCAAGCATTGTTCCACAAACTGCCACCAACACAGACTTAACAGAAGCAGTTTCAGCTGGTGATCATGATGAATACTTCATTAATAAGAACAACTGCACACAACAACTGTACACAACAACTGCACACAACAACTGCACACAACAACTGTTACCAACAGTTGTCAGGCAAAGATGACAACAATATGTTGGGCATATCATGAGTAGACATGGACAGAGAGTCACAAAACAGACAATGAAATGGGAAACGATGATGTCCAGGTGAAACACTAAGAGGAATGTTGACAGACGCCAAAAGTGCTGGACTGGATTACAACCAACCATGATATCACCAGGATTACACAGGAATGGAGCACTAGACTTTCTGTTCTTCTGTATTCACCTTTAAAGGCTGTTGGCACACTGTGTTGCAGTTTACAGCTAGGCTGTGATATCCTCACCTTTTGACCCAACATTTGATTGGAAGTTACACAAGAATTGTAAAGGAAGATTTAGAAAGATGCTCTTATATAAGTAGCAAGACACTGACTCAGATGTCACAAGCTGACAGGTATCTGGCATCATCACAACTGGAACTCTATGATGACTGCTAAAGACAGAGGCTTGGCATATGGTAACACAACATCTTGGCTTGAGAGTCAGCTGTACAAAAATGCTGTAATTGTAACTGACTCACAGAACATGTTGAGACAAGTAAAGACAGGTATTTTCTGCACCACCTGGTGGTGGACTGATGCATGACAAGTTAGATGTTGTAAAGGTCCTCTGGGAGCAAATAAACGGTGTGGAGACATAAGGCGATCATCACAGTCAGAGGAGAATGGTGCTGTGAGGAGTGACCGGGAGGGGGGGGGGGGTCTGGTCGATGCTTCACACTCAAGGGAAAGGCAGGACTGATATACAATGACACTGTTACTGGTGCCATTGGAATAGGAACTCTGCGCTTGCTGCTGAAGATGGGGACAGCAAGGTAATGGGGATGTCCCGATTGCCATGATGTTGATTCTTTATTCAACATTCACCATTCTCGTTATCAACTCTGCTGTTTTGCATCTTTGATGGATAAGGACTCAAAGAAGAAGAATCGGAAGAGGTGATTGTTTTTTATTCTTTCACTCCATTAAATTAAGTTTTATAAAGTTTGTTGCAGTCACATAATACTGCTACCCACTTTCTGATACAGTCATTTTACAGTCAGCCACAGACTGATGCAGTCCTTTTAAAGTCATCCACACACTAATGCAGCCATTTTAAAGTCATCCACACAATGATGCAGCCACTTAAAAGTCACGCACATACTGATGCAGCCACTTTAAGGTCACCCACACATTGATGCAGCTACTTTAAAATCACCCACACAATGAGCAGCTACTTTAAAGTCACCCACACACTGATACAGCCATTCTAAAGTCACCCACACAATAATACAGCTGCACATAATGTTGCAGTTTTATCACCATTTCCCACACAGTAATGCAATCATTTGGACACTGTAAGACACATATAGTACAGTCATAAGTACACTGTTGCCAATACAGTGATGTCATCTGTCAACACTATCATGTTGACTGCAGTAATCTCACCAACATGACTGAAGAATGTTTTATACCTACACAAATATACTGGGCTGAGCTTGGTTCTGCCAAAAACATACAAGTTTCCATAAACTCTTTCAGGTCCATCAATTTTAAAGAACTTGGCTCACATTAACCTCCCTTGACACAAACGACTGAGGGGTTGGTGAAAAATAGATCATGTAATGAATTTCTAGACCCTGTACACGTAAAACACTGTGTGTGTGTGTCTATGTGTATATGTATATATATCTCTCTCTCAAAGAGATACATTTTGAAGTTGAATGATATGTCAATACTTAATGTTTTTACAGTAATTTAAAAAAAAAAAGAACTCAGCAGGTGTTATGTTTACAAAGACAAAATCTTGTAAAATAATTCTTCACTTGACACGGTATTGCAGCCACAAAAGCAGTAAATATCCAGAATTGAGAATAACATTTTTGATTTGTTCAATTTCCTAACAATTTCTAAAGTTATGATAAGTTTTTGAGTTTCTTTATCTCTAGGAGGCTATAGGTTCTTTTGGCGTGCTGAACAAAATTTGAAAGGAAAAAATTGGCCCAAAAAAATGGACCTATACAAAATATATGTTCAGTTATATAAGACTGTAGATGCAGTGATTTCAATGCAGCTTAGCCATAGTATGGTACTGTCTGAACCAGTCCTTTGGATGTAAATATGGGTGACTGTCAAATCCTGGCCCATGAAACAGATCTTCTTGGGTCAGACATCACAACCGCTAGATTCTCTATCAGCTGACCATTCGGCTGCCGCTGAAGTCAATTCGAGGTCGAATCACTTTCTGAATAACTGACGTTTTTATCACCAGAATTAAAAGCATCTGACTGAAACAATTCTGGAGCAGAAAGGTGCATGTTGCAGCCTGTACTTGTGTTCTGAACACTGGTATCCTTGGTCAAAGATGGAGCTGGAAAACTGACCATCCAAAAATGACACATGCAAAGAATCTGATAATTTTGTACTAAATGTGCAAAGAAGCACTTGTTAACAAGTAAAAATGTTAGAGTAACTTTCCCTGAATATTTTTAATATAGTGTCAGACATTAAAAACTAGTACCGAGCAATATGTGAATCAATCTGTGTGGCATACATAATCAATGCAGACAGTGTTGCCTGGGCAAAGCGTGATTTCTCAATGGACACACTGTGTTGCCTGGGGTTGAAGCAGACACCAGCCTGATAGTCACTACAAACTCTGGTAACATTAGCAACTCTGGTAACATTAGCAACTCTGGTAACATTAGCAACTCTGGTAACATTAGCAACTCTGGTAACATTAGCAACTCTGGTGACATTAGCAACTCTGGTGACATTAGCAACTCTGGTGACATTAGCAACTCTGGTAACATTAGCAACTCTGGTAACATTAGCAACTCTGGTAACATTAGCAACTCTGGTAACATTAGCAACTCTGGTGACATTAGCAACTCTGGTGACATTAGCAACTCTGGTAACATTAGCAACTCTGGTGACATTAGCAACTCTGGTAACATTAGCAACTCTGGTAACATTAGCAACTCTGGTAACATTAGCAACTCTGGTAACATTAGCAACTCTGGTAACATTAGCAACTCTGGTAACATTAGTAATTCTGGTAACATTAGCAACTCTGGTAACATTAGCAACTCTGGTAACATTAGCAACTCTGGTAACATTAGCAACTCTGGTAACATTAGCAACTCTGGTAACATTAGCAACTCTGGTAACATTAGTAATTCTGGTAACATTAGCAACTCTGGTGACATTAGCAACTCTGGTGACATTAGCAACTCTGGTAACATTAGCAACTCTGGTAACATTAGCAACTCTGGTAACATTAGCAACTCTGGTAACATTAGCAACTCTGGTGACATTAGCAACTCTGGTAACATTAGTAACTCTGGTAACATTAGCAACTCTGGTGACATTAGCAACTCTGGTAACATTAGCAACTCTGGTAACATTAGCAACTCTGGTGACATTAGCAACTCTGGTAACATTAGTAACTCTGGTGACCACTCTCAAAACTGGAATCATAGATTGTGTCTACATGAGCCCAACACTTGACCCTTTGTGTGTGTCAAAGACTGCATCCTCTGATACACGTGATGGCCACATGCTGACAACACTAGCTCTACCAATGGACAACTAGCATCGTTGATCTATATGAGTACCAGGCTGGGCATGGCTATACCAAAGGAAAATTAATATCCTCAACCTGAAGCTTGATAGTTCTAGTTCTACAGAAGACAGGTATTTCTGAATTATAGGACATTCAGAGGGTATTAACCAGTCCACCAAAGATATGTATCCCTGATCTATGCGACACTGGCACAATACATTGCCATCCAGCAATGCCAATCAGGAATTCCCAAACCACCAGTCCGTGGCTCAGAACAGCAGCAGGATTGTACCTCTGATCTATTTCACCATCAACAAGTCCTACTGCAGCAGTCATCAAACAAGTCCTGCAGCTTTGGCCAAGCCATAGAAGACCCCATTGGGTTTCTTCAGCAAGGTCTGGGGGCTATCAAATTCCCGCACTTCTCCTTTCTCCAGTACCAGAATTCTGAGAAAACAAATAATTTCAGTGGAAAAAAAAATACATTCAATCTTAATCAAAATTGTTAAAAATACAATCACAGGACAGATTGGCACTTGCAGTAAAGAAAGAAAAACAAAATTATAATAATAGGACACTATTAAGAATATCCACATACACACAAAACAAAAAAACAATGAAAGCTCCCAAGTGGGTTTCAACTCAATTTTGGGGCCACAGAAAGAACACCCACATTGAAAGAAAGTGCTTATTGGGGGGTTGCTTTCTTCAAAGTTGGAGTGCATGCATCTGAGAGGCAAGGAACCAACAGAACCCTCAACTGGATGTGCTTCCATCTGAGAGGCAAGGAACCAACAGAACCCTCAACTGGATGTGCTTCCATCTGAGAGGCAAGGAACCAACAGAACCCTCAACTGGATGTGCTTCCATCTGAGAGGCAAGGAACCAACAGAACCCTCAACTGGATGTGCTTCCATCTGAGAGGCAAGGAACCAACAGAACCCTCAACTGGATGTGCTTCCATCTGAGAGGCAAGGAACCAACAGAACCCTCAACTGGATGTGCTTCCATCTGAGAGGCAAGGAACCAACAGAACCCTCAACTGGATGTGCTTCCATCTGAGAGGCAAGGAACCAACAGAACCCTCAACTGGATATGCTTCCATCTGAATGGCAAGGAACCAACAGAACCCTCAACTGGATGTGCTTCCATCTGAGAGGCAAGGAACCAACAGAACAATCAACTGGATGTGCTTCCATCTGAGAGGCAAGGAACCAACAGAACCCTCAACTGGATGTGCTTCCATCTGAGAGGCAAGGAACCAACAGAACCCTCAACTGGATGTGCTTCCATCTGAGAGGCAAGGAACCAACAGAACCCTCAACTGGATGTGCTTCCATCTGAGAGGCAAGGAACCAACAGAACCCTCAACTGGATGTGCTTCCATCTGAGAGGCAAGGAACCAACAGAACCCTCAACTGGATGTGCTTCCATCTGAGAGGCAAGGAACCAACAGAACAATCAACTGGATGTGCTTCCATCTGAGAGGCAAGGAACCAACAGAACCCTCAACTGGATGTGCTTCCATCTGAGAGGCAAGGAACCAACAGAACAATCAACTGGATGTGCTTCCATCTGAGAGGCAAGGAACCAACAGAACCCTCAACTGGATGTGCTTCCATCTGAGAGGCAAGGAACCAACAGAACAATCAACTGGATGTGCTTCCATCTGAGAGGCAAGGAACCAACAGAACCCTCAACTGGATGTGCTTCCATCTGAGAGGCAAGGAACCAACAGAACCCTCAACTGGATGTGCTTCCATCTGAGAGGCAAGGAACCAACAGAATCCTCAACTGGATGTGCTTCCATCTGAGAGGCAAGGAACCAACAGAACCCTCAACTGGATGTGCTTCCATCTGAGAGGCAAGGAACCAACAGAACAATCAACTGGATGTGCTTCCATCTGAGAGGCAAGGAACCAACAGAACCCTCAACTGGATGTGCTTCCATCTGAGAGGCAAGGAACCAACAGAACCCTCAACTGGATGTGCTTCCATCTGAGAGGCAAGGAACCAACAGAATCCTCAACTGGATGTGCTTCCATCTGAGAGGCAAGGAACCAACAGAACAATCAACTGGATGTGCTTCCATCTGAGAGGCAAGGAACCAACAGAACCCTCAACTGGATGTGCTTCCATCTGAGAGGCAAGGAACCAACAGAACCCTCAACTGGATGTGCTTCCATCTGAGAGGCAAGGAACCAACAGAACCCTCAACTGGATGTGCTTCCATCTGAGAGGCAAGGAACCAACAGAACAATCAACTGGATGTGCTTCCATCTGAGAGGCAAGGAACCAACAGAACCCTCAACTGGATGTGCTTCCATCTGAGAGGCAAGGAACCAACAGAACAATCAACTGGATGTGCTTCCATCTGAGAGGCAAGGAACCAACAGAACCCTCAACTGGATGTGCTTCCATCTGAGAGGCAAGGAACCAACAGAACCCTCAACTGGATGTGCTTCCATCTGAGAGGCAAGGAACCAACAGAACCCTCAACTGGATGTGCTTCCATCTGAGAGGCAAGGAACCAACAGAACAATCAACTGGATGTGCTTCCATCTGAGAGGCAAGGAACCAACAGAACCCTCAACTGGATGTGCTTCCATCTGAGAGGCAAGGAACCAACAGAACCCTCAACTGGATGTGCTTCCATCTGAGAGGCAAGGAACCAACAGAATCCTCAACTGGATGTGCTTCCATCTGAGAGGCAAGGAACCAACAGAACAATCAACTGGATGTGCTTCCATCTGAGAGGCAAGGAACCAACAGAACAATCAACTGGATGTGCTTCCATCTGAGAGGCAAGGAACCAACAGAACAATCAACTGGATGTGCTTCCATCTGATGGGCAAGGAACCAACAGAGCCCTCAATTGGCTGTGCTTGCATCTGAGAGGCAAGGAACCAACAGAACAATCAACTGGATGTGCTTCCATCTGAGAGGCAAGGAACCAACAGAACCCTCAACTGGATGTGCTTCCATCTGAGAGGCAAGGAACCAACAGAACAATCAACTGGATGTGCTTCCATCTGAGAGGCAAGGAACCAACAGAACAATCAATTGGCTGTGCTTGCATCTGAGAGGCAAGGAACCAACAGAACAATCAACTGGATGTGCTTCCATCTGAGAGGCAAGGAACCAACAGAACAATCAACTGGATGTGCTTCCATCTGAGAGGCAAGGAACCAACAGAATCCTCAACTGGATGTGCTTCCATCTGAGAGGCAAGGAACCAACAGAACAATCAACTGGATGTGCTTCCATCTGAGAGGCAAGGAACCAACAGAACAATCAACTGGATGTGCTTCCATCTGAGAGGCAAGGAACCAACAGAACAATCAACTGGATGTGCTTCCATCTGAGAGGCAAGGAACCAACAGAATCCTCAACTGGATGTGCTTCCATCTGAGAGGCAAGGAACCAACAGAATCCTCAACTGGATGTGCTTCCATCTGAGAGGCAAGGAACCAACAGAACAATCAACTGGATGTGCTTCCATCTGAGAGGCAAGGAACCAACAGAACAATCAACTGGATGTGCTTCCATCTGAGAGGCAAGGAACCAACAGAATCCTCAACTGGATGTGCTTCCATCTGAGAGGCAAGGAACCAACAGAACAATCAACTGGATGTGCTTCCATCTGAGAGGCAAGGAACCAACAGAATCCTCAACTGGATGTGCTTCCATCTGAGAGGCAAGGAACCAACAGAACAATCAACTGGATGTGCTTCCATCTGAGAGGCAAGGAACCAACAGAATCCTCAACTGGATGTGCTTTCATCTGAGAGGCAAGGAACCAACAGAACCCTCAACTGGATGTGCTTCCATCTGAGAGGCAAGGAACCAACAGAGCCCTTAACTGGATGTGCTTCCATCTGAGAGGCAAGGAACCAACAGAACAATCAACTGGATGTGCTTGCATCTGAGAGGCAAGGAACCAACAGAGCCCTCAACTGGATGTGCTTCCATCTGAGAGGCAAGGAACCAACAGAACAATCAACTGGATGTGCTTCCATCTGAGAGGCAAGGAACCAACAGAACAATCAACTGGATGTGCTTCCATCTGAGAGGCAAGGAACCAACAGAACAATCAACTGGATGTGCTTCCATCTGAGAGGCAAGGAACCAACAGAGCCCTCAACTGGATGTGCTTCCATCTGAGAGGCAAGGAACCAACAGAACAATCAACTGGATGTGCTTCCATCTGAGAGGCAAGGAACCAACAGAACAATCAACTGGATGTGCTTCCATCTGAGAGGCAAGGAACCAACAGAACAATCAACTGGATGTGCTTCCATCTGAGAGGCAAGGAACCAACAGAACAATCAACTGGATGTGCTTCCATCTGAGAGGCAAGGAACCAACAGAACAATCAACTGGATGTGCTTCCATCTGAGAGGCAAGGAACCAACAGAACCCTCAACTGGATGTGCTTGCATCTGAGAGGCAAGGAACCAACAGAACAATCAACTGGATGTGCTTCCATCTGAGAGGCAAGGAACCAACAGAGCCCTCAACTGGATGTGCTTCCATCTGAGAGGCAAGGAACCAACAGAACCCTCAACTGGATGTGCTTGCATCTGAGAGGCAAGGAACCAACAGAACAATCAACTGGATGTGCTTGCATCTGAGAGGCAAGGAACCAACAGAACAATCAACTGGATGTGCTTGCATCTGAGAGGCAAGGAACCAACAGAACAATCAACTGGATGTGCTTCCATCTGAGAGGCAAGGAACCAACAGAACAATCAACTGGATGTGCTTGCATCTGAGAGGCAAGGAACCAACAGAACAATCAACTGGATGTGCTTGCATCTGAGAGGCAAGGAACCAACAGAACAATCAACTGGATGTGCTTCCATCTGAGAGGCAAGGAACCAACAGAACAATCAATTGGATGTGCTTCCATCTGAGAGGCAAGGAACCAACAGAACAATCAACTGGATGTGCTTGCATCTGAGAGGCAAGGAACCAACAGAACAATCAATTGGATGTGCTTCCATCTGAGAGGCAAGGAACCAACAGAACAATCAATTGGATGTGCTTGCAAAACTCAAGTTCTAGTACAAGATCAAAGTCCAGAGGTGGATGAAGAACCAGAAATTTCCAACAGAATTTCCAGTAAGTGAACACTGAGCAGCAGCAGCAGCAGAAGCAGCAACAGCAGAAGCAGCAACAGCAACAGCAGCAGCAGAAGTAGCAACAGCAACAGCAGCAGCAGAAGAAGAAGAATAAAGTGTTATCACTAGTCAGGTTCCATTTCCCATCTCAACCTATAAAACTGGGATATGGACAGAT
This sequence comes from Candidula unifasciata, assembly GCA_905116865.2. Lineage (NCBI taxonomy): Eukaryota > Metazoa > Mollusca > Gastropoda > Stylommatophora > Geomitridae > Candidula > Candidula unifasciata. The sequence goes on from CAJHNH020001446.1 coordinate 831,733, forward strand.
GTTAGACTCAACTTTGTTTATAGTACAACAGCTTTAAAAAGCAAGTAATTAGCTGTTTAGTTATCTGAATTCCCCAGCTGTTCAGTTACCTGAATTCCCCACCTGTCAGTTACCTAAATTCCCCAGCTGTTTCATGACCTACCTGTTATAATCCATGACAGTGTTCAGCCTGTGAGCTATGGTCAGGATAGTGCAGTTCTTGAACTCCTGCCTGATCGTCTCCTGGATCAGCTCGTCTGTTTCCATGTCCACTGCAGCAGTGGCCTCATCCAGAATTAAAATCTGAGTCTTCCGAAGAAGAGCGCGACCAAGGCACAGCAACTGTCTCTGTCCCACACTGCAGAGTGTCAAGACTCACCGATGAATACATTGTTTAACATATGATAACATCATAAATATAACAGAGATCCCCCCGTGTGGGTTCCGGGGTCCCGTTGTGGGGAAAACAAGAATAGACCCACTGCCTCCCCAAAAGCATGTCGTAAGAGTCGACTAATTGGGGAGCTTCCTTTGAAGTCGGAGTGCATCTGCCGGAGAGGCAAGGAACCAACAGTCTGTATTCAAGAGAATGAGATCTGTAAAACTGATGCACAAGCAACACTCAGGTTCTGGAGCAGGACTGCAGTTCAGTAGTGGACGAGCAACCAGAACTTTCCGCCAGAGTGTACAGCTGGTGAATGCGAAGAAGAAGAAGAAGAAGAAGATAACAGAGATCATCATCATCAAGTGCCTTGCCAGCTGGCTAGGGTTTTCATGCATCTCCACAGATCTTGGTCTTTGGTGCTCTGGATCAATTCCGCTGAAGATATTCCTCCATGCCACTGTCTTAAGTCATCCACCATCATTTCTTTTGGTCTGCCTCTGTCTCTTTTACCAGTGATCTTTTCAATTGTCACGATACTTTCCAGTGCTCGTTTTCTCATCACATGACCAAAGAACTTTGTCTCCTTCTCATTGTTGTTTATAATGTTCTACTTCCATTAGCCGTTTCCAGGCAATCATTGTTAGTTATTCTGGCAGTCCAAGGTATTCGCAACATTCTTCTCAAGAACCACATCTCAGTTGCCTCTAGGTTCTTCTTAATTTGTTTGCTTACATTCCAAGATTCACTGCCACTCAAAAGAAGAGGCTCGATGGAACATTTCAGGACTTGTTTTCTGATGTTTAATGAGAGTGATTTATTACATAAGATACTTGTGAAAGAAATAGCATCATAATATTAACATCCTTGAGATGTGAATCATTTTCTCTTCAATAATTTATGTTTCCAGTAGGAATGAGGTCAGATAATGAATATGAATTATGTATTTGAATTTACTGAGGATCAATCATGGCACACAGAAAATGTTGGCCAAAGGAGCAAATTGCCTAACCCGTGCCAAACGAGAGCAGAAAATGTTGGCCAAAGGAGCATATTGTCTAACCCGAGCCAAATGAGAGCAGAAAATGTTGGCCAAAGGAGCAAATTGCCTAACCTGTGCCAAACGAGAGCAGAAAATGTTGGCCAAAGGAGCAAATTGCCTAACCCGTGCCAAACGAGAGCAGAAAATGTTGGCCAAAGGAGCATATTGTCTAACCCGAGCCAAATGAGAGCAGAAAATGTTGGCCAAAGGAGCAAATTGCCTAACCTGTGCCAAACGAGAGCAGAAAATGTTGGCCAAAGGAGCAAATTGCCTAACCCGTTTCAAACGAGAGAGTGTGAGTATCACGGGCGTGGGTGACCCAGAAAATGGGTGAGAAAGATTATGAAATGCCTGGAAGGATCTAGAATGATTAGTCTTGCTTTTAATCTTGTGTGAGTCTGTGTCGACTCTGGGACAGTGTAGATTTGCTCATTTTTCAACCTGTTGAGCTACATTACGACAGTCTAGGAGTGAGAAGTCTGAAACTGATTACAGCCAGAGTTTAAGAGAAAAGAGAGTCATTACACTTGACATACCAGGGTTAAATTTCCGTGCTGGAAGGCTTACATTTAAAAAAAAAAAAGGGTTGTGGTTTGTGGACAATGGTATGAGTCACAAGACAGTGGGGCCACACCCTGCAACGTTCCTAAAGATAGTAAGGAGTGGGTAAACTGCAGCCGACTTTGATTGTGGGTCGACGGCAAACACATTTAATTTGTTCTCACAATCACAAACATTAGATATTTGACAGGGGAACACATCTAAGCAAGAAGTAGAACCAGTCAGTTTCCCAATTAAACACAATCACAAATAATATAGGAATAGGAATAGGAACAGAATGTAAGACAGGTCAACCAGACACTGGGTAATAGAAACAGAATGCAAGACAAGTCAACCAGACACTGAGTAATAGGAACAGAATGTAAGACAGGTCAACAAGACACTGGGTAATAGGAACAGATTGTAAGACAGGTCAAGCAGACACTGGGTAATAGGAACAGATTGTAAGACAGGTCAACCAGACACTGGGTAATAGAAACAGAATGCAAGACAAGTCAACCAGACACTGAGTAATAGGAACAGAATGTAAGACAGGTCAACAAGACACTGGGTAATAGGAACAGATTGTAAGACAGGTCAAGCAGACACTGGGTAATAGGAACAGAATGTAAGACAGGTCAACCAGACACTGGGTAATAGAAACAGAATGCAAGACAAGTCAACCAGACACTGAGTAATAGGAACAGAATGTAAGACAGGTCAACAAGACACTGGGTAATAGGAACAGATTGTAAGACAGGTCAAGCAGACACTGGGTAATAGGAACAGATTGTAAGACAGGTCAACCAGACACTGGGTAATAGAAACAGAATGCAAGACAAGTCAACCAGACACTGAGTAATAGGAACAGAATGTAAGACAGGTCAACAAGACACTGGGTAATAGGAACAGATTGTAAGACAGGTCAAGCAGACACTGGGTAATAGGAACAGATTGTAAGACAGGTCAACCAGACACTGGGTAATAGAAACAGAATGCAAGACAAGTCAACCAGACACTGAGTAATAGGAACAGAATGTAAGACAGGTCAACAAGACACTGGGTAATAGGAACAGATTGTAAGACAGGTCAAGCAGACACTGGGTAATAGGAACAGATTGTAAGACAGGTCAACCAGACACTGGGTAATAGAAACAGAATGCAAGACCAGTCAACCAGACACTGAGTAATAGGAACAGAATGTAAGACAGGTCAACAAGACACTGGGTAATAGGAACAGATTGTAAGACAGGTCAAGCAGACACTGGGTAATAGGAACAGATTGTAAGACAGGTCAAGCAGACACTGGGTAATAGAAACAGAATGCAAGACAAGTCAACCAGACACTGAGTAATAGGAACAGAATGTAAGACAGGTCAACAAGACACTGGGTAATAGGAACAGATTGTAAGACAGGTCAAGCAGACACTGGGTAATAGGAACAGATTGTAAGACAGGTCAACCAGACACTGGGTAATAGAAACAGAATGCAAGACCAGTCAACCAGACACTGAGTAATAGGAACAGAATGTGAGACAGGTCAACAAGACACTGGGTAATAGGAACAGATTGTAAGACAGGTCAAGCAGACACTGGGTAATAGGAACAGATTGTAAGACAGGTCAACCAGACACTGGGTAATAGAAACAGAATGCAAGACAAGTCAACCAGACACTGAGTAATAGGAACAGAATGTAAGACAGGTCAACAAGACACTGGGTAATAGGAACCGATTGTAAGACAGGTCAAGCAGACACTGGGTAATAGGAACAAAATGTAAGACAGGTCAACCAGACACTGGGTAATAGAAACAGAATGCAAGACAAGTCAACCAGACACTGAGTAATAGGAACAGAATGTAAGACAGGTCAACAAGACACTGGGTAATAGGAACAGATTGTAAGACAGGTCAAGCAGACACTGGGTAATAGGAACAGATTGTAAGACAGGTCAACCAGACACTGGGTAATAGAAACAGAATGCAAGACAAGTCAACCAGACACTGAGTAATAGGAACAGAATGTAAGACAGGTCAACAAGACACTGGGTAATAGGAACAGATTGTAAGACAGGTCAAGCAGACACTGGGTAATAGGAACAGATTGTAAGACAGGTCAACCAGACACTGGGTAATAGAAACAGAATGCAAGACCAGTCAACCAGACACTGAGTAATAGGAACAGAATGTAAGACAGGTCAACAAGACACTGGGTAATAGGAACAGATTGTAAGACAGGTCAAGCAGACACTGGGTAATAGGAACAGATTGTAAGACAGGTCAACCAGACACTGGGTAATAGAAACAGAATGCAAGACAAGTCAACCAGACACTGAGTAATAGGAACAGAATGTAAGACAGGTCAACCAGACACTGGGTAATAGAAACAGAATGTAAGACAAGTCAACCAGACACTGGGTAATAGGAACAGATTGTAAGACAAGTCAACCAGACACTGGGTAATAGGAACAGAATGTAGGACAGGTCAAGCAGACACTGGGTAATAGGAACAGAATGTAAGACAGGTCAACCAGACACCATGTAATAGGAACAGATTGTAAGACAGGTCAAGCAGACACTGGGTAATAGGAACAGAATGTAAGACAGGTCAACCAGACACTAGGTAATAGGAACAGAATGTAAGACAGGTCAACCAGACACTGGGTAATAGGAACAGATTGTAAGACAGGTCAAGCAGACACTGGGTAATAGGAACAGATTGTAAGACAGGTCAAGCAGACACTGGGTAATAGAAACAGAATGTAGGACAGGTCAAGCAGACACTGGTTGCCACCACTCACCTTAAATTCTCTCCCCCCTCCCCACACTCATGGTCAAGCCTGTCTGAAAGGCCCTCCACAAATTTACGCAGGTGGGCATGTTCCAGAGCTCTCCATAAAGCATCTTCAGTGTGTTCTCCAAATGGGTCCAGGTTTTCTTTGAGAGTCCCTGCAAATATTATGGGATCCTGAAAGAGACAACAGCAACAAGTTGATAGTACCTTCTCATCACCATCATCCTGTCATGCATCACACAGGGCTCCAACTCTAGTCATCCATTCTCTTGCCTATACTGTCTGTCAGCTTCCAGAGTTAGTCAAGTCAGAAACTGACGATGATTAGTCGAGGTTAGTTTAGCTCAGACACAAGATTTGTTTAGCTGAAACAGACTATACCCAAAGCTCCACTAAGACTTAAATCTCATGAGGGTATTAAAACCTCAGAAATCCATGCAGCACAATTAAGGTGTTAACCCCGTGGGCAAGACCCCAGCCCGGCCCACACAGTGATCAGCTATATTAGGACCTGACAACATCTATTCAATATTCTTTGGTTCTTCTACGAATCTTCAGTTCTTCGACAGCCTGCAGTTGTTCGATTTGTTTTCGATATTTCATGTGTAATAAGTGTTCAGGGAGCCACCGTGGTGGAGCAGCTAGATGCTCGCCTGCGGATCGGAGGGTTGTGAGTTCGCTCCCTGGCAAAGCCAGACTTTTTTTTAAAAATGACTTTGGCTCCCAGGTTGACCCAGCCTTGAATGGGTTCCGGGTGCAGTCCCGGGAAGTAGAGGCGGCCGGCGTGATGCTGACCACATCACCCATCTTGTGCCGATTGGTCTATAAAATATAGGTCTAGCCCTATATGCCCTATACGCCTAAAGGCATGGAAAAGGGTCCTTTACTTTTTAATTTTGTAATAAGTGTTCAAACTTATTTCTGAATGATTTGGCTTTGATGATGTTTCTCACTTTAATGCCAACACAATAATTCAGGCACTATTAATTTTTTTTCTGGTAATCTGGTAATCTTAGTTTCAGCTTCATAGCAAACTGGTCACCCCACAGTTGCTCCGCTCTTTTGCCAACGAAAAACACATAAAATGTTTATCACAGTTCAAATAAAATTCACTTTTTTGAAAGTGTAGATGAGAGTAGTATAAACTCATAATATCTGAATGCGTGTAAGTGACAATATTTCTATAAACATGTCTAGTGTGATAGAGGACAAGTGTGATAGAGGACAAGTGTGATAGAGGACAAGTGTGATAGAGGACAAGTGTGATAAAGGACAAGTGTGATAGAGGATAAGTGTGATAGAGGACTAGTGTGATAGAGGGCAAGTGTGATAGAGGACAAGTGTGATAGAGGACTAGTGTGATAGAGGGAAAGTGTGATAGAGGACAAGTGTGATAGAGGACAAGTGTGATAGAGGACTAGTGTGATAGAGCGCAAGTGTGATAGAGGGCAAGTGTGATAGGGGACAAGTGTGATAGGGGACAAGTGTGATAGAGGGCAAGTGTGATAGGGGACAAGTGTGATAGAGGACTAGTGTGATAGAGGGCAAGTGTGATAGAGGACAAGTGTGATAGAGGACTAGTGTGATAGGGGACAAGTGTGAAAGAGGGCAAGTGTGAAAGAGGACAAGTGTGATAGAGGGCAAGTGTGATAGAGGACAAGTGTGATAGAGGGCAAGTGTGATAGAGGACAAGTGTGATAGAGGACAAGTGTGATAGAGGGCAAGTGTGATAGAGGACAAGTGTGAAAGAGGACAAGTGTGATAGAGTGCAAGTGTGATAGAGGGCAAGTGTGATAGGGGACAAGTGTGATAGGGGGCAAGTGTGAAAGAGGACAAGTGTGATAGAGGACAAGTGTGATAGAGGGCAAGTGTGATAGGGGACAAGTGTGAAAGAGGACAAGTGTGAAAGAGGACAAGTGTGATAGAGGGCAAGTGTGATAGAGGGCAAGTGTGATAGAGGACAAGTGTGATAGAGGGCAAGTGTGATAGGGTACAAGTGTGATAGAGGACTAGTGTGATAGAGGACAAGTGTGATAGGGGACAAGTGTGATAGAGGACAAGTGTGATAGAGGGCAAGTGTGATAGGGGACAAGTGTGATAGAGGACAAGTGTGATAGGGGACAAGTGTGATAGAGGACAAGTGTGATAGAGGACAAGTGTGATAGGGGACAAGTGTGATAGAGGACAAGTGTGATAGACAAGTATGATAGAGGGCAAGTGTGATAGACAAGTGTTAGACCACAGACTTTGACCAGGTTGTGAGACCAGCATGGTTGGTTCAGGAGACAGGAGTTTAGTCTGAAATAAGAGCATCATGAGCTGGACACAGAGGCAAGCTAGTAAGAGATACTGGGAGTGTCCCTGTGAGTAGGTGGACACAGAGACAAGCTAGCAAGAGATACTGGGAGTGTCCCTGTGAGGAGCTGGACACAGAGACAAGCTAGCAAGAGATACTGGGAGTGTCCCTGTAAGGAGGTGGACACAGAGACAAGCAAGCAAGAGATACTGGCAGTGAGGAGGTGGACACAGAGGCAAGCCAGCAAGAGATACTGTCAGTGAGGAGATGGACACAGAGGCAAGCTAGCAAGAGATACTGGCAGTGTCCCTGTGAGGAGATGGACACAGAGGCAAGCCAGCAAGAGATACTGGCAGTGAGGAGGTGGACACAGAGACAAGCCAGCAAGAGATACTGGCAGTGAGGAGATGGACACAGAGGCAAGCTAGCAAGAGATACTGGCAGTGAGGAGATGGACACAGAGGCAAGCCAGCAAGAGATACTGGCAGTGAGGAGGTGGACACAGAGGCAAGCTAGCAAGAGATACTGGCAGTGAGGAGGTGGACACAGAGACAAGCTAGCAAGAGATACTGGCAGTGAGGAGATGGACACAGAGGCAAGCCAGCAAGAGATACTGGCAGTGAGGAGGTGGACACAGAGGCAAGCTAGCAAGAGATACTGGCAGTGAGGAGGTGGACACAGAGACAAGCTAGCAAGAGATACTGGCAGTGAGGAGATGGACACAGAGGCAAGCCAGCAAGAGATACTGGCAGTGAGGAGGTGGACACAGAGACAAGCTAGCAAGAGATACTGGCAGTGAGGAGGTGGACACAGAGACAAGCTAGCAAGAGATACTGGCAGTGTCCCTGTGAGGAGAAGGACACAGAGGCAAGCCAGCAAGAGATACTGGCAGTGAGGAGGTGGACACAGAGACAAGCTAGCAAGAGATACTGGCAGTGAGGAGATGGACACAGAGGCAAGCCAGCAAGAGATACTGGGAGTGTCCCTGTAAGGAGGTGGACACAGAGGCAAGCTAGCAAGAGATACTGGGAGTGTCCCTGTGAGGAGATGGACACAGAGGCAAGCCAGCAAGAGATACTGGCAGTGAGGAGATGGACACAGAGGCAAGCCAGCAAGAGATACTGGCAGTGAGGAGGTGGACACAGAGGCAAGCTAGCAAGAGATACTGGCAGTGAGGAGGTGGACACAGAGACAAGCTAGCAAGAGATACTGGGAGTGTCCCTGTGAGGAGATGGACATAGAGGCAAGCTAGCAAGAGATACTGGCAGTAAGGAGATGGACACAGAGGCAAGCTAGCAAGAGATACTGGCAGTGAGGAGGTGGACACAGAGGCAAGCTAGCAAGAGATACTGGCAGTAAGGAGATGGACACAGAGGCAAGCTAGCAAGAGATACTGGCAGTAAGGAGATGGACACAGAGGCAAGCTAGCAAGAGATACTGGCAGTGAGGAGATGGACACAGAGGCAAGCTTGCAAGAGATACTGGGAGTGTCCCTGTGAGGAGATGGACATAGAGGCAAGCTAGCAAGAGATACTGGCAGTAATGAGATGGACACAGAGGCAAGCTAGCAAGAGATACTGGCAGTAAGGAGATGGACACAGAGGCAAGCTAGCAAGAGATACTGGCAGTGAGGAGATGGACACAGAGGCAAGCCAGCAAGAGATACTGGCAGTGAGGAGATGGACACAGAGGCAAGCCAGCAAGAGATACTGGCAGTGAGGAGATGGACATAGAGGCAAGCCAGCAAGAGATACTGGCAGTGAGGAGATGGACACAGAGGCAAGCTAGCAAGAGATACTGGCAGTGAGGAGATGGACACAGAGGCAAGCTAGCAAGAGATACTGGCAGTGAGGAGGTGGACACAGAGGCAAGCTAGCAAGAGATACTGGCAGTGAGGAGATGGACATAGAGGCAAGCTAGCAAGAGATACTGGCAGTGAGGAGATGGACACAGAGGCAAGCTAGCAAGAGATACTGGCAGTGAGGAGATGGACATAGAGGCAAGCTAGCAAGAGATACTGGCAGTGAGGAGATGGACACAGAGGCAAGCCAGCAAGAGATACTGGCAGTGTCCCTGTAAGGAGATGGACACAGAGGCAAGCCAGCAAGAGATACTGTGAGACCAAGACTGTTTTTTATCACCCGTTACGGCAGGAAACTAACGAGAAGCCTCGAGCCAACACTCAGTGACAAAAGGATGCTACCCCCCTTCCCCCGGAACAAGATGACTTAGTGAGGAGCAAGGGCTTTGGATAGCGCAATGAGTTTGACCTAACCTTGCTTCAGTGTCATACTTAGAGCTTAATTGACTGTTGTATGTTTTTATCTACATGTTGTCTTGGCAAATGTTAATAAACATAGGCTGAACTATAAAATATATATTTCAGTGCCTGCTTAGAGATTCTCTATCAGTTCTTTTCATAAAACATACAATTTATGGTGCTGCATTGTGAGGAAGATTGTACTTCTTCTCCACTATTACCCTATCTGCAATTACATTCTCCTTTATCCTTCTAGATGCGCCCCCCCCCCCCTTTCCCTGTACAACACAGCCCAATGAAGTCCGTTTCCAGAAATCTAACTCAATACTTGTATCAATCATATCCCCCTAGCACACATTTGTATAACATAATACTCTGTATAGTTCCTGAAAAACATAAGACACTGCACCTGTGGGAGAATGGTGACCTTTGACCTCAGGTCATGCAATCCCAGCATGCTGATGTCTATATTGTCTATAAGAATTCTGCCACCAACTGGTTCCACCAATCGAAAGAGAGCCAGTGTTAGAGAAGATTTGCCAGCCCCTGTGCGTCCAACTATACCAACCTGAAAATAATTGTATTTACAATCAGAAACAGATTCACTAGAAAGAAAGAGAAAACAAAACTTTATTTCCAAATGGTTCAAAACTGGGCACTATATGAGTGTGTGTGCCTGCATGCGTGTGTATGTGCTGCATGTGTGTGTGTGAATGAGAGAAAGAGAGAGACAGTGAACAAACTTTATGACAAAAACACACAGAGTCACAACATGTTCACACAGACACAACATACACAGACAACACACACTGATACAACATACACAAGCATACATACTCATCAAAAATGTGTACAAGTGGCTTGTGAATAATGCTGGTATTGAGAAAGATTAATAGGAACAGAGATACAGAAAGGGAAAGGGGGGGGGGAACAGAGAGAGAGCGACAGAGTTAGAGAGCAAGTCAAACAAATAAAGAGACAGAAAGAGACATAGAATACACTGAAGAGAAAGATCACATGAACAGATGAGAGACAGATCAGATATCAGCGGAGAGCACAAAAGAGACAGTGACTTATTATGAGAGAGACATTTGTGTGCGACGTCTCCCCAGTGGAGGTCGGCTATAGGGAGTACTGACATCCACTGCTAGCTGTGAGAACATTTAATGGCCATTGAGAGAAAGAAAGAGCAGTCTATAGAGGAAAACAAATAGAGGAAAATAGAAATTATAGAAGAAAAGAAAGAGAGCTGTATTGAGAAAAAGAAAAAAGATGCAGAAAGAAAAAAAAAAGAATTTTTTTTTAAAGAGAGAGATTATAGAGGAAAAGAAAGAGCGACTGAAGATGAAAAATAACAGATAAATCTACAAAGTTAAAAGAAAGGAGAAATATATAGAGATAGACAGGTAGCATGACAAAGGTAAAGGAAAGGAGAAATATATAGAGATAGACAGGTAGCATGACAAAGAGAAAAAAAAAAAGAAATATCAGAAGGAAATCCAATACCTTCTCCCCAGGCTGAACTTCAAAACTAACAGCTTTCAAGACAAGGTCCAGGCCATCCCGGTAGCGAAGACTCAAGGCTTCCACTTGAACATGTCCCTGACTGGGCCAGTCAATAGGGCTCTGGTATAAAGTGTTCTCCCAGGAAGCCTGCAAGTGGAACATAGCAAGTGCTCTAGTATAAACATCTGCAAATAAACTCTGCCACACAGTTCAGGCTCCTGCCGACCGTAGCACCCAGCCACTAGGCAGAAGATTGGAGGTTGTTACATCTTCATCTGGCTAGAGCAGACCTAGTTGACAGTTTGGAATTTCACAAAGTGAGTATGAAAAGATAGTATATTCACCCTCAATCTAGGGTAGTGAAATAGACATCTAGCCTTTTCAGACAAGGGTGAACAACTTAGAGGACTCATGTGTATATTGCACAATTAAAAATCCATTGGCGGCTAGAAATGTTGACCCAAAAAAGGCATGTCAAAAGGTAGCTGCCTAGGCTGAATTTCTAAATGAGACAAGCTAAGCACTACAAAATATTTAAAGCACATATGATTCTTGTGTTCACACATTTGGACCCCCCCCCCCCCCCCCCCCCCCCCCAGGTACAGCAGGAGATGTGCTCTGTGCTGAGATTTTCTGTGTAAATCTGGTAATCTGGTAATCTTAGTTTCAGCTTCATAGCAAACGGGTCACCCCATAGTTGCTCCGCTCCTGTGCCAATGAAAAACACACAAAATGTTTATCACAGTCCAAATGAAATTCACAGCTCACAGTGTCATGCCATGCACTCAACTTAGAAGCTGGGCAATGAAACTATAAATGGAGCAAAAGTGCAACGGCCACCGTCTGCCAGAAGCAAAAAAATTTGCCACGGCTAAAAGAAGTGGCCGTGCCTATCGTCCATTTTGACCTGAAGCATTATGTGAGGATTAATGAACGGTCACCCCAGCAGTACCCTCACTATTAGCTGGGGAAAGGGATTTAGGACATTACATTCATCAGCAAGCATCAATGACCTGACTGCCTTCGTTAACGACTGTTCACCCAACAGCCATGCAGTTCTTTGGCATGAAGGAGACACCTTGAACTTGGGTTTTGGACTGCCGACTCCCTACAAGATGTTATGTTATTTTCTGTTATCACAATGGACGTCACTGCACATTGGGAATTTCCATGCGTGTTCAGTCCTCCGATGCAGCAGCCACTTCAAAGTACTTCTACTAATTGTCCCCAAGAGAAGCTGGTTATATTATCTCCTATCTCGGCCTCGACGACAGCAAAGACGTGCTTCACCATGCTGAAGCAAAGACGTGCTTCACCATGCTTTACTCCCATGTCACGCAATCGTGCCAGTGTCAGGGATTCCTCATTATCCACTAGCCCAGCCCGTACAGCGTTGACGATATCTGCTCTGTCCATGCTTTTTCCCGCAATCATTAGTGCAGTGTTTGCCAGTTAGTCCGCTCGCTCATTTCCCTTTACGCCAGCCAGACCCGGTGGATAAAAGGTGTCTACAACATGTGGTGTTCCCAAGCGGTCACCCATCTAAGTACTAACCACGCCAGACATTGCTTGACTTGGGTGATCAGACAAGAACCGGTATTTTCAACGTGGCATGGCCGTAGATTTTCTGTGTGCTCAATGGAAGGAGACTGAACACTTATTGAGATACTCAAGTGCAATGACAGTGATACTTGACTAACTAAATGAAAGTACAGACAGTGGCCACTCACTTCCATGTCGATCGTTGTATACTCCATGATTCTCTCCACCGAAACAATTTGTGTCTCCATGTCACTGGTCAACATCACCAACCAGTTAAGGTTTTCTGTAATCTAAGAATGAACATATTTAATTATTTAAAGATGAAGCAAGAGAATTCAGGTTTACCACGAGTGACACAATAAATGAAAACCATTCTTTTTATTTAAAGATGAAGCAAGAGAATTCAGGTTTACCATGAGTGACACAATAAATGAAAACCATTCTTTTTATTTAAAGATGAAGCAAGAGAATTCAGGTTTACCATGAGTGACACAATAAATGAAAACCATTCTTTTTATTTAAAGATGAAGCAAGAGAATTCAGGTTTACCATGAGTGACACAATAAATGAAAACCATTCTTTTTATTTAAAGATGAAGCAAGAGAATTCAGGTTTACCATGAGTGACACAATAAATGAAAACCATTCTTTTTATTTAAAGATGAAGCAAGAGAATTCAGGTTTACCATGAGTGACACAATAAATGAAAACCATTCTTTTTATTTAAAGATGAAGCAAGAGAATTCAGGTTTACCATGAGTGACACAATAAATGAAAACCATTCTTTTTATTTAAAGATGAAGCAAGAGAATTCAGGTTTACCATGAGTGACACAATAAATGAAAACCATTCTTTTTATTTAAAGATGAAGCAAGAGAATTCAGGTTTACCATGAGTGACACAATAAATGAAAACCATTCTTTTTATTTAAAGATGAAGCAAGAGAATTCAGGTTTACCATGAGTGACACAATAAATGAAAACCATTCTTTTTATTTAAAGATGAAGCAAGAGAATTCAGGTTTACCACGAGTGACACAATAAATGAAAACCATTCTTTTTATTTAAAGATGAAGCAAGAGAATTCAGGTTTACCATGAGTGACACAATAAATGAAAACCATTCTTTTTATTTAAAGATGAAGCAAGAGAATTCAGGTTTACCATGAGTGACAAAATAAATGAAAACCATTCTTTTTATTTAAAGATGAAGCAAGAGAATTCAGGTTTACCATGAGTGACACAATAAATGAAAACCATTCTTTTTAGCAGCAACTGTGTCATCTAATTGACCTTTCATTAGAAACTAAACAATTTTACAATCATTTTATGGAAACTGGATCATTTTTCTGAAATATTATTACCTACTGGATAATTTTACTGCCTTTTCATCAGAAACTGGATGATTTAACTGAGGCCTGATACCAATGCTCCAACCACAAGTACAAGCTGTAAAATGCACCTTTCTGTGGCTGGAGCTCTAAAACTGTTTCAGTCAGATGCTTTTAATTTTGATAATGAATATTTCAATTATTCAGAAAGTAATCTGGACACTGAATTTACTTCAATGGTAGCTGAGTGGTCAGCTGTTAGAGAATCTAGCAGTTCTCATGAGTCTGACCCAAGGAGACCTGTTTCATTTGTGAAAGACATGACAGTCACCCACATTTGCTTCCATAATTCACTTGCATATATTAGGATAGGATTTACAGAACTCTTGAGAATTCTCATTCTCATCTCAACTGACAAAACAGATTGCACAGAATATTCTTCATTTTGTCAAATGCCACCTTTACTTGAGCTATTCTACATTTAACTTCTTCAATATAGCTTCCATTTGCTGTTATCAAGGTACCAAACTCGTCAATTGTCCCATTAACTATTTTAGCTAGTCAGAAATATCTTTTTATGGTGATACTAGCTGTGCCCTGCCACACGTTGCTGTGGCTCCGAATGGTGAAATGGAAAAGAAAGAAAGTAGCTCTCAACTAACAGTGTTTGTCATAACCCTCACCCCCCTTCCATCTCCCCTCCACCCAGTCATGTCTCCCTCTCCGAAGGATTGAAAAATCATCCCTGGCGAAAGTATTGAAATAGAAATAGTTAAGAAATGAGAACTTGAAAATAATGTTTTAAGCTCTCTCAGCTAACAGTGTCTGGCATAAACACCCCCCCCCCCCCCCCCCCCATGCCGCCAATAATATGACCCTCTCCGAAGGAATAAAAAATTATCACTTGGTGAAATTATTAAAATAGAAATAGTTATGAAATGATAACTTTAAAATAATGTTGTAAGCTCTCTCAGTTAACAGTGTGGCATCAACCCCTCTCCCCCTCCCCCACTAATCATATCATCCTCGCCGAAGGATGGGAAAGTCATCATCTGATGAAATATTGTAACTAAATGAGCTTTGCATCCGTGTCCACCCAGAGACAGATGGATAGCATTAATGTGTAATGAGAAGTAAATTTGGCCAGTGTAACAGCTACCACATCACCCTTCCAGTACCAGTACTACTACTACCACTACCACCACAACCTTCAGAAAGAAAAAAAAACAGTCACTACTGTCTGTGCAGGTCGGTGTAGGAGTTCATGATCTAGTGCTCACATTAGGAAACTAAAGAGATTCTAAGATAGAGGTAACCAACCTTCATGGTTTGGGATAACCTTAAGTATGTCTGAGCATTGGGAGGAAGTAAGGACCTTGATTATATAGGTACGTTGAGTACGGTTCGCTCATGGCTGTTGCTTTGCGTTTTTCAGGATTTCTGAAGATCCAACAAGTGTCCTTGTATGGTAGTGTGGTTCCAACTGCCACCACCCAATACGCAATTAACGTGTGGTGAATTGCTGTGCTGAATGTGTGGACGTAGGTAATTTATAGTACTAAGGGTACCCAGAGTAATTGGGGAAATAATGAATATGGAGAATGATGTATGCCCATAAACGGGGAAATGTATTTACCACATGGTGGGATGATAATTTGTGAATGTCTTAAACCACATGGTGGGATGATAATGTGTGAATGTCGTAAACCACATGGGTGGGAACTATAATTTGTAAATGCATTAAACTACATGGGTGGGAACTATAGTGTGAATGAATTAACCCACATGGGTGGAATTATAATTGGTGAAGGTATTAACCCAATGGTGGGATTGTAATGTCTGAAGCCTTAAACCACATGAGTGGGAATGTAACTGGAAAGATTGAAATGGATTGAACCCCATAGAGGGGGAGTGAAAAATATAAACATATATATAGTTGTGTGTGTGGGTGTATGTAAATTTTGAAGTGTCAGGATTGTCATAACCATGGCGGGTCTGAGTAACCCAGTCACCGGGTTAATGAAAATAAAATATACATTGAGATTCACATATGAAGCGATGTGACAACTCAAATGAATAGAGTTGTCAGAAGCTGAGGTGAAGAGAGTTAGTTAAGTATTATGGATAGTAGCCAGGCAATTTAGAGGCACACTCTCACAAGCGGTTGTTTTTGTTCTTGTCTCATTCCAGCCCGGCTGTGTCACGAAACAACTACACAACAAAGTTCTGCATTGTTTTTTATTGTAAGCCACTGGATGGCAAAGTTAAATGATGAACACTATAATTTAACCACTGTGAGTGGAATTTTAAGGGCTCTGACCCATAAGTACTAGTTCCAGCCTTCAGGGAAGAATTCCTATTTGTGAGGAGCAACCAGGCGGGAGACCGAACCACCAAGGACTTCACCTAAAGATACATCAGGTGACTGTGTTGCCCCACGAGCCTGAATCTGCCATCCAAAGCTAACTCCTCACCGAGGAAGAAAACTGTATTTTAAGCCAATCACCTACTAGAATTTTATACCTATTGCAATGTATGATTGTCAACTGTTCACCCACCTCGTCTAGTTTTTATATACTACGGTAAGAGTGGGCTTGGAGAGAAAGAGTGTGAAAGATATCTTTCTCATCCTTTCCCTACGTATCTTTCTGGGGGCTCATATCTATTGACAGGAGGGTGGGCGACAGAAGATCTAGACTAGCCTGAAGCTTTCAACATCCAGAGCTAGTCTTACCTTTCTGCCTTCTGTCACATGACCACGTCACAGTCTCTTATATCTCACGGGGCCATCCCCCTAGTCTTAATAACTTCACGAGCCAACATTTCTTGAGACTGCGGACGCTGGCATGTTGTAGAGAAGTCTTTATAGTATAGACCTCTCTAATCTATCTGCGCTATCGCCACACAGCCAGGTGGGGTAGGGGGGGGGGGGGGGGGGGGGGGGGTAGGGACTTTTATAGACATGCAAAATGCATCACTGAAAACCTTCAGTATAAACCCTGACACTTGGGAGGCTGTTGCACAATACCAGATAATATGACAAACATCATTCCAAAGAGACGCAGTGACTTGTGATGCATCCAGAAAAAAGTGCAGCTAAACAGTGAGGGCAGGCTAAAAGGACCCAAACACAGGCCCATCACCTTAAGACACTGTTCCCTGCCACCGCTTTCCTAGATCCTTCCGGGCCTATACTGGGCATATAAGTCACCTTTGGAGTCACAGACAACTTTAGTTTCATGACGGATGACAGGAAGAGTGGCCATCATCACCTGTGATGGACGGAAAACACATAAGCTACTACCCTTGTTTTTAGTGCCCCCTTGAGAAGTGACCACTAACCTGTAGAGCAAATGTGACGGACAGACCCATGATGCCTCCGCTGATGGAATCCCTCATGGCCACAGCGATGGTTGCTGCCAGCAGGATGATCATGTTGCCAACGCTCTCCAGCCGGAAACCCAGCCACCTGGCAGACAGACCACATAGATAACGTACTCAGTGGCCAAGTAGTTGATGAACACAAAAGGAACCTAAAAGCAATACACTAACTAACTTACTGGTGGAGCAGTTTATGAACATGAAAGGAACCTAACAGCAACACCTTAACTTACTGACTAGTTAAGTAGTTTATGAACATGAAAGGAACCAAACAGCAACACCCGAACTTACTGACTGGTTGAGTAGTTTATGAATATTGAAAGGAACCTAACAGCAACACCCGAACTTACTGACTGGTGGAGTAGTTTATGAACATGAAAGGAACCTAACAGCAACACCCGAACTTACTGACTGGTTGAGTAGTTTATGAACATGAAAGGAATCTAACAGCAACACCCGAACTTACTGACTGGTGGAGTAGTTTATGAACATGAAAGGAACCTAACAGCAACACCCGAACTTACTGACTGGTTGAGTAGTTTATGAATATTGAAAGGAACCTAACAGCAACACCCGAACTTACTGACTGGTGGAGTAGTTTATGAACATGAAAGGAATCTAACAGCAACACCTTAACTTACTGACTGGTTGAGTTGTTTATGAACATGAAAGGAACCTAACAGCAACACCTTAACTTACTGACTGGTTGAGTTGTTTATGAACATGAAAGGAACCTAACAGCAACACCTTAACTTACTGACTGGTTGAGTTGTTTATGAACATGAAAGGAACCTAACAGCAACACCCGAACTTACTGACTGGTTGAGTTGTTTATGAACATGAAAGGAACCTAACAGCAACACCCTAACTTACTGACCGGTGGAGTAGTTTATGAACATGAAAGGAACCTAATCGCAACACCTTAACTTACTGACTGGTGGAGTATTTTATGAACATGAAAGGAACCTAACAGCAACACCCTAACTTACTGACTGGTCAAGTAGTTTATGAACATAAAAGAAACCTAACAGCAACACCCTAACTTACTGACTGGTCAAGTAGTTTATGGTCATGAACGTAACCCAACCAAGCTCAAACTCACCTATTAGCCGAGTAGTTTATGAACATAAAAATCTGGTTGGTATCCACTTTAGCATCGGATTCTGCCACAAACCAATTTTCTGCATTGAAAGCTCGTACAACACTTGCACCAGCCAGAGTCTCGCTAAAGTGGCTGAAGATAGGGGATCGAGTCTTTGAGCCCAGTCGCTTCAGCTGGCGTGAGGTAGCTATGTAATATTTCTGAACATCAAATAAACAAACAATAATTGTAGAAGCAACATACAGTTATAATTTAACAATGCACTTTTATCAACAGCAGGAGTAGTAATTGCACCCATAATGACAGTAGGAATCATCATCATCATGTAACAGGTCCACTGTAGAAAATTGTTCTCATCATTATACCTCTCGCACTGTGTAGTGAACCTCATTTTCTCCTAGATAAATTATGTCCCAGACGGAATGACGTCAGCTAATAAATGTGAGTGGAATATTTTGAGTGTAACTGGGACAACACGTGAATTGTAGAGAAATGCTGACAGACGAACTTCATGTGGATTACAAAGAATTGCTGGCTAGTGAAATTCACGTGGATCACATAGAAACTGCTGGCCAAATGGAATTCGTGTGAATCGGGGAACACTGATAATTCAGAATCACGAGGAGTGCATTAGAAGGTTATATAATGCCTTGGAAAGGGCTGGTTGGTCAGTCTCGTTTAGGCCTAGGAAATAAACACATGAAGTATGAAGGAGTGTCTGCAAAATCCAGAAAGTGTGTTCAAGTCCGATGTGTCTGCAGAGTGGTTTCCAACGCCTATCTGGCCATCAGTGACGGCTAACGGAAGTCGTAGCCAGCCGAGTATGAGTGTGTTTTGATCAGATGGACTCGTCGTTATTCTTTCAATTGTTGGATGGAATGTTTTTTATAAGGTATAGTTGACATGTTCGATAAGTGAGGATAGATATGAGTGATTTGTGTTGTACCATAACATTTACTGGCTGCAGTACCAGCGAGTGAACAAATAAACTACTGTGTAAGTGTAACTTGGATCATTCACCAGCGTCCATGTTTTCTCGTGTGTTGACAGTCAGTGAATAGAAGCGTGCAGTGACTAGAGCCGATAGAAGAGAATTGAGAGTCACTGCACACTGGAAACATTCAAAAATATGGGTCATCAATTCCAGGAAAATTCCTTACAACAACAATTTCACGGGTCATTAGTTCAGTTTTTACCTAAACTAAACTAGTGACATGTGAAATTGTGTGACGATGGTGCTTTGCGTGGTGACAAATGGTCACAGCAAGCCGAGCAGAAAACCTGTGCAAGAGGCGACAGTCGTCACACTAATAAATCCTTACAAAATTTATTTAATCAATACACAGTAGCGGGGTAAAGCATTCAATGTAAAACATTCCCAGGGGTAAAGCATTCAATGTAATACATTCCCAAGGGTCTTCGTAAAAAGCAAATGTATCAGGTGGCTCTGGCTGTGACCCCATGACCTCTACCACTGAGGTTTCTTCTTATTCTTTAAGTCCATGCCATGTAGCACTAGTAGTCATGTCTGTCCACAAGCGACTGTCTTGTGTACTTTCAATCAACTCTGATACAGATGATCCTCCATGCCATGATGTCAAACTGTCCAGTTATCTTTTCTCTCAATCTCCTTCTGCGATTCTTAACCTTCAGCTTTCCTAGTGTCACGATGTACTCCAGTTTTCTCCTTCTCATTATATGATCAAAGAATGTTGATTGTCTTCTGATGTGGGTAATCTCTTCCTGAGTTTGTTTCTTTCAACACATCTTCCTTACTCTCTTTATCTGTCTCATCATTTGTCTATAAAACCCCATCTCTGCAGCTTCTAAATAATTTTTCAATAATCTACCAACTGTTCATGATTCACTTCCAAAAATAAAAATAGGATTTATAAAGCTTTAAAAATTTGCACTTTCGTCTCAATTGGCAATTTATTTTGTAAAATGCTGCCTTTGCTTGAGCTACTCAACATTTGATTTCCTTAATCCATCTTCCATCTGAGGTTATCAGGGTGCCCAAGCACTCAAACCTTTGGGGACAACTGGGCTGATCTATAGCAAGTAAAACAAGACAAGTATTCTGCACAGACTCACTGAGGTGACATTAAACAAGATATTAATTCTGCTCAGACTCACCTGAATAAAGTAATACACACCAGCAACCGGCAAAAGAAAGGCCAGAAATAGCGGAGTGCTGTATGAGATGATGATGATTGTCGATGCCACTGCGAACATGCAGTCCAACCACATGAGGAATGTCATGGGAATCTCATTATCCACATCGTCAATATCCTTGGAGAATCGGTTGATGATGCGCCCGACTGGTGTGGTGTCGAAGAAGGACATGGGTGCATGCAGTACCCGGCTCAGCATGAGTCCATGAAGCAGGCGTGATGCATGAATTGTGCGTAGACTCTCCAACAATGAGAAACCAATGATGAAAATGGCTGCAGAAGAAACATGACAATAGCGAGCATTTAGTATACACTGGATGTTTAGAAAGGCAACATACACAAAACAGAATCTATCAATGTTTTTTAACCCTGACTCTACTGCATATTTAAAAGGTAAAGGTTAGAGTCGAGAAGATAGACTTTTGGCACTAGGTTTTTTCTTATATGGATTGGTCTCTCTCCACAGAACAGCTAGCCCACTGCAAAGCAGTGTAACACCAAACATAAGACACTTAAATGACACCCATCCCCTCCAATAAAACAACACACACAACAGACATAAGACATGTAGATGTCATCAAACTTAAGACATTTATTTAATATAAAACATGAAACATTTATAAGACATCAAACATAAGACACTAGATATCAAATATAGGACACCTATATGACATTAACCATAAGACACTCAAATGAAATGAAACACAAGACAAATGACATTAAAGTAAGACACTAACATGAAATCAAACACAAATCTTGTATGACCTCAAACATATATTTATGTGAAATCAAACAACTCTCATTGAATATAAAATATAAATCAATTATATAAAAAAATAAGTCACAAATGACACCAAACATAAGATACTTGAATGGCATCAAACATGTGATACAAATGGCAGCAGACATAAGACATGAAATCAAATACAAAACTTGTATATGACATTAAACACAAATTATTAATTAAACACCTGATTTTAAAAAAAAAAGACTTTTATATGGCACCCCCCAAAAAAAAAGATACATGACATTTAAAAAAAGACAGGTACATGACATCAAATGACACTTTTGGCACAGTGATTTCGGTCACAGGTGTGAGGGAAAGTTCAGGTGTTATGATGTTCATAAGGAGATAGTTTTTACCTCACCCTGGGCATCAGTAGGCTCAATGCTGGTTTTACGAATCCTCATGCAAGACTCCTACCACACGTCCCAGTCATGCACCAAGTAAAATGGCTCAAATGGGTAAAAATTGAGCTGGCAGGGGATCTCAAGAGTTGGTGGGCCCCAGAAATGCAGTGCCCAGAAAACCTCTAGCTCTTTATCAGCCCATCCCCAAGGTATGGATAAAAACGTCTATCAAAACTCATTTGGAACATGAGTAAAGCCACTAGCTGAATATCCTACAAAGTGACAACCTTCAAATGCTGTTCATGAAAGAACTAGTGAACTGTTGAGACTCAGCCCTAGACCAAGAAGTATGCTTGGAGCTTAGACAAGCAACATCTTCCCTAGGCGTTGTATTTCATGGTTCAGTCCTGTCTTCGTACATCCTTTGTCAACTCTCAACATTGCTGCCTCCATGTTGAGGCGCACAACAAGAATCTGCCACTGTCATCATTTGATTCGGCTCAAATGTCCGTCAGAAACATGTTGTATGGCTTTACAGCAAAATCTTAAAGTCCGACCGTCAAAGTCCTACTTTTTGGCAAAAGGGGTGAGATGCCTGTTACCACCAAACAGGAGAATCCATGCCTGATACAAGCTTTTAAATAAGGTTATGCTTAGTGTCCAGATGAAACAATTTTAAAGGTGTCTAACGCGCTGAAGAAGAAAGAATCTACATGTGTGGTCATCGAAGTCCAGGATCTTTGGCTGACCAGTCTATATGTCGTTGCCCTGAGCGGGTTCTCCAGGGACAACACGTGTAGATGAGGGGACAAAAGTACTAACATACAAATAAAACTTTGCCGTGTCCCATGAAACCATCCAGGAAGTTAACCCCTGTCAGCAAATTCTCACTGAAGTTGGATGTGACGGCTGAAAGTTGCAAATATTGCAGCTCTGCTGTAAACAGGCACAATACAATTACATCACTCGGATGAGCAAACAGAAGAAGAAGAAATGACACTTAAATGATGTCAAACATAAGAAATTTATGATTAAGCATGACATATGATATCAATCATACAACACATGACCCAAAAAAAAAAAAGAAACATTTACACAACATCGAATACAAGACCAATTGTTTTAAACATCATACACTTACTCTGCAGCAAACCAAAGAAGCCATACATGCCCACATAGTAGTCGTTGGTGTTTCGCCGGGAGCTGCTGTTGGACGGCCACTTAGTGAAGTTGCCCAGGTCAGGGTCATCGGTCCAGGCACTTAGGAATATTAAGGCCCCCATGTTGGCGGCCGTGTACAGGGCGTACAGGAAGAAGATGAGAAACACGTAGAAGTAGCCGACAGCCTGCATGTACTGTCTGTAGATGCTGAACTTCACCTGAAACATCAGGAAATTAACTCTTTCAGCACCACTCAGTTTTTTCCCTGCCCTTTATCTCCATGTGGAGTATAGGTCCTCGGCCAACTCCCACCAAGTCTTTTCCTTCGCTAAAGCCTGCAGCTCACCTCAATCCTCACCACCTTGTTAACTTCACTCTTTAGTTCTTGCACAAATAATACACATATGGGTATCAAATGGATTAACAACATTCTACAAGACCTTGACTTTGCCGCTGAGTTCAACGCACCATGTCCAAGAGAAAACAAACCATCTACAAAATGTTTCAGGACAAATAAGACTCCACATTAACACCGCCAAAACAAAAATGATTGATCTTACCAATAATTTGAGATATCAACCACCTCCACTGATCTCTGGGATTCTCCTTCTCTTTCCAGTTGGTGACTTTAACTAAGTATTTGTAGGTCTTCACAGACATAATTTCTCCACCATGACCTTCTTGGTTTGTCTCCTTGTCTATGACCATTCAACTCCTTTGTGACAGTCTTTGCTTCTCTGTCACCTGCCATTCCTTCTATATCTCAGCCACTGCAGTCTATTAGCCCTCATGATATCAAAGATCAATGTTGATTTATCATTGTTGCTTCTTATTCTCCATCCCCTGCTGCTTGCATCTTTGATGTATACAAAGATTCATCGCAAGACTTTGTTCTAAAAAAATGTTTAATAAAGCTTTATCTCTTTAGCTGTACTCCAAGTTTCAGAATTGCATAAGATAACTGGTCTTATCAGTGTTGTGTACATTTGGATCACCCATGCTCAATGAAATCCGTCTGTGAATTATGTGGCAAGAAAAAAGTACTGAAGACAACTACTGCAACAGCTAATCTGACAAACCAGGGTACTACTTACATTTCCCAGTTCAACAATTTCCTCTTCTATCAGGGCCGACTGCTGGCTCACCTGCCGGAGCATCATCTTCCCCACGGTCTCGACTTTGGGGATCTCCACATAATCATGAGTGTGTGGGGAACAACTCCTGTCGCAACAAAACAATAATGAAGCATAAATACTCAGATGGCTTGCCCATACGGATGGGGGTGAGACAAGAACACTGACTTGATATGTGATTCTGGTGATCCTGTGATAAGGTGAAACATGACAGTCTACACTTACTGTGTGATACATGATGAAGATGATGATGAAGATTCCACTATGTGATTGAGCTAGTGTGTGTTGCAGGACTTACATATTGGGCACTTGTCTATGGACACTTGGTAGAACAATTTGCAGGTCTCCGTCTCCCTCTTCCTCAGTCTCCGAAAGCCTCCTGAGAACTTCCTGCTTGAGTTCCTGTACTGAAAGTTGTCAGAGATCACAAGTAAACATGAAAACTCGCTGACAATCAGTGATGAGTTAAGTTATCTTTACTCCACTCTGGGAGATTTTGCAGCACACCATCTTGCATTGGTTTAAACAGTGGTATCAAAAGCCAACCCATTCAGTGAGCAATGGCAAACTACTGAATGCAAAATTGACCAGTGAAATCTCAAAAGCCAACAAAACCTGCTTGGTTGGTTCTGCAGATTTCAGGAGCTGTTCAGATTTTCCCATTCAACATCTTAGGATTTTGGTCTTAGTCAAGGTTTCAACTTCACAGCAATAGGGTTTCCCCATACTTGCTCCGTTCCTGTGCCAGTGAAAATCAAATGAAATGTCCTTCACATTTGAAAAACTGGTGAACAAACAATTAGTCTGGCAACAATTAAGAAAAATGCACATGCAGTAAATGCATATGGCAGTTGCTAGAGGTGTCAAAGCCAACATTCGCCACCAGAAATGCAGTTTGTCACTGATGGAAGTAGTTGGGCATGATAAGTTGGCCATTCACGTAGAATTATTACATAAGGTATTTACCCAGCTAATACACAAACCAGCAACCAGCAGTAATGAATACCACGACACAACCACTGGACAAATGTATTTCATTTATTCTACATGAAAAACACAGCTCACAGGACTGCACCAAGCACTAAACTCAGTAGCTCAGACAGCTTAACCGTAGACTATCGTCCTTATGTGAAAATGGCATTAGCAAAGTGCTGTGGGAAGTAAAAATAACTTTGAAGCTTAACATTCTACCATGTCTAATCCTCTATTCTGAACTGAAGTCTTAAGGCTAACAGTGCCAGGCCTATGCTGTTTGACAATATCTGTCATTTGACTGAAAGTCGGTTCTTGGCACTTTCAGACGGTAACATGAGAGTTGGGCTTATTTGTATGCAGATGTGCTTCGACTTTGAAGAAAAAAATCCCTTATTAGTTGTGCCTTTTATGACATGCTTGATAGGGAGGCAAAGGTCTATTCCACCCCACACCCCTCCCCCTCGGCCCATTCCAGAAATACTGGCTATCTAAACCCATTAGAAAACTTCAGCTTACAAAAGAAAACACATTATTACACATTCTTGAAATGTTTGGCTTGGGTTAGTTGAGGGCCTGTGCTCCAGACAGGGGACAGAAGGAGTCCTGTGTAAGACACATAAAGAGTTAAGTAAATGACAACAACACAGATAACAGACAGACTGGCTGGTGCTGCAGCATAAGGTGATGATGACTTGATGCAGGACAAGCCAGATGGGGTCAAGACACTTGATGAGGATGATGATTATAATGATGAGATAAGACAGACTGGCTGGTGCTGCAGCACAGGGTGGTGGTGACTTGATGCAGGGCAAACTAGGTGTGGTCAAGACACTTGATGAGGATGATGATTATAATGATGAGATAAGACAGACTGGGTTGTGCTGCAGCATAGGGTGGTGGTGACTTGATGAAGGACAAGCCAGATGTGGTCAAGACACTTTAGGAATAAGTAAACAATGCAGAAGTGTGAACATACCATCAGTGTGAAGAGAAAGGAGTGACAATGGGATCTGGCCCAGATTGTACACTCAGAGGAAAGACAAGATGGACATAAATGAACCTGCTACTGGCACTATCAAAAACTCAGAGGAAAGACAAGATGGACATAAATGAACCTGCTACTCATTCATTCATTCAGTAGTATGTCCCTCGCGGAACCTCGCTGCCATAACAACCCTCCGGAAAACCTTCCTATCATGAGCAAGATGTCCTGCGTCTGATACACCCATCTGGAGATCATCTGCCACATCCTGCACCCATCTTCTCCTTGGCCTTCCTCTTCCTCTCTTCCCAGGCATATACCCCTCCATTTTTGTTCTCTCTAGACCTCCATGACGTTTCAAGTGACCAAAATATTTCAATTTTCTTTGTTTTATTGTCTTTACTAGCCAACCCTCTTCAATATTCAGCTCTTGAAGTATGGATGCATTTGTTCTTTTCTTTACCCAAGATATTCTTAGAACCTGTCTGTAACATTTATATTCAAATGCATTTATGCGCTGTTCCGCTTGTTTAGTAAGTGTCCAGGTCTCACAGGCGTATGTTGCAATGGGAAAGATGCATGCTCTTAAAAATCTGACCTTTGTAATTCTATCTGTACAATTCCATAATTTAACCTGCTACTGGCACTATCAAAACTGAACTCACTGTTGCCTTCTTAAGATGAGGACAGAGCGCATATGGGAACTTTCCAGTGTTGGTTCTTGACTCAACTTAGTCAACAAAACCAGAAGATGAATGCAGTATAACATGACCTCTTACATTCTTCATTGTCAGTGTCCTCTCCATCATCACCCTCAAAGAGAAAGGCTCGGATCAGTCTGGCAAAGACTCCATTATGAGACAGCAGTTCATCGTAGTGTCCGGACTCTGAGATCCGACCCTCGGTCATCACGACGATCTGGTCAGTGTGTGCCAGGTACTGGATGCCATGTGTTACTAGAACACGGACCTGGACACGTGAGTTGGATATATCAAATATTAGCTGTTATAGCAATAAAAGTTGGTGTGGATATATAACATAAATTGTTATAACATAAAAAATGGCTGTCGATATATCAAATATAAACTGTCACGACACTGAAAGTGGATATGGATTTTTATATACCACACATATAAAAACTGTTGGATGTTGAATCAAGAATTGACATCACAGGACACTCTGATAAGCCTTCCCAGAAGCGTCTTCACCCTCAACAGCAAACAAAGAGTTCCAATTCCGATGGTACCAGTATCTATCTGACTGTACATCCGTCACGCCTTTCCTTTCAGTACTGAGTGTTGGCCAGATCCCCTGTTAGCTCCCTGCAGCACCGTTCTACATAAACTGTTAAACCACTGAAAGTGGGTGAAATCTGCAACCAATTGTGTATACACAATATATACTATACACAATATATACTATACACAATATATACTATACACAATATATACTACACTCTTTCTACACACAATACATATACTACACTCCTCTCTGTGGGTATTGTGCTGGGGAAGCCCTAGTTGTGTTTAAACCCGGAGAGGGGAAGGAGAGCTCTACTGCAGGGACTGAACTTTCCAGTAGAGTTTACAGCCAGTAAACACTAAGAAGATGAAGTAGACTGAATAAAGTTTACTCTTTCGTCATCCACTTCTTGTTGTTCTCTTTTTCTTCTTTTTCTTCCTTCTTCTTCAGTTAGGCTAAGATGCACAATATAAACTATACTAAACTATATACACTGTACAGCCATAGTGTATAAGACAGAAACTATACAGCAAATAGGTAGAATACAAATAAATATACTTTTGAATAGACAGATATTTAACTCTTTGAGTCCCAAGGAACGCATCACCCGCTAATTTGTTACTACTTGGCGGCCCAAACAGCGCATGACGTGTGACGGTTTTCAATTTACCACTTATCGGCAACCGCTCAATTTAAACTTCCTTTCCGGTTCTCAAGTGTGTAGTGGAGTGCATTCGTTTGGGTCTGGTGAGTTTTTAACACTTTAAATCGATATTTGTGTGGTCCACTACGTTACCAAACAATTGTCTGAAAACAATATGTCCGATCAGTCATCATCTTCACGCCCATCAAAGCGATTTACTGCTTTAGAATCATCAAATTTGATAAAACAGTGGATCGATTAAAGTAATGTGGAGTTGGATAATGATAGTAGCGATGTGAAATTTTCCCAAACCGTTGAGGAGTCAAGTTTTGATAAGGATGTGTGCGTAATTTACCTCCTGCTAAGAGGACAAAACTGACTAATTCTGCCATGGCAACACAAGAGAAGCACCTCGTAATACGACACCAGCTAGTTCAAATGTCAGCGCTTCTAGTACTACTATCCATATCATATAAAACCATAGATATATATATCTATGAACAGGTTGACATGTTTACAGTGCCTTTACAGTTTTTTTTCTATGTGAGGAATTCAATTGTTTTTAGAAAAGTCACTGTTTGTGCCACTGGAGAATATATTTTTACGTGTTATGGTAGTGTTATTAAAATTGTTATGGAACAACAACTATTGCACATATTGCTTCAATATTGGCTGTGCTTACTTATAAGTAGTGTACCTTCCTTTGTGCTGCATTTTGGATATACTATATCAAGAATTTTGGGATCAGCTTCTGGGTAAGTGGAAAAAAACTTGTTCATAATTTACTCACCTCTCAAACTAAGTCATTGTTTTCTCTACTAAATACTAACTAACAGTATAATTGTTTTTTGTAGCAGTATGCTAATATTAATCCTTATCCGTTAATTTTTTTAATTTTATGTATGATATGTGTATGTTGGACATCAGCTGCAGTTGTGTGGTTGGTTTTAAAGTGCAGCATTTGTTAAAAGTCAAAATCATATTACCCCCCTTGGGCCTCTGATGCAAAACCCCCTTGGACTCAAAGAGTTAAATGATGATGAAGCCGTAAGCTATCCGGTAAAATTTGTGGACTCACTTGTGCCCATAGTCCAGTTTCATTCCTTCACATAGATCAGCGCTGAAAGTTGGCAGTTTAGTTATGTTGCTACACAACAGGGACCCACCAAAGCTGTGCAGTGGGCCCAGAGGAGGGTTTATGTTATTGAAGCAACTATTTTAACTTTCTAAGGACTGTTGATCCGTCGTCTAAACCTAAACTAATTCACCAACCCCTTATGCTACAGCACCATCAAGTCTGTCTGTTGTCTCACCATCATCATCATCATCAAGTGTCTTGACCCCACCTAGCTTGTCCTGCATCAAGTCATTCAAACTGACTTGTCATTTTCATTCAAATGACTGCAATTTCCTGTTTGACTTTCATTTGAAATCAGGATCATCAAGGTGCAGGGTCATTTGCTTAAAGTCCCAGCCTTGAGTTTGACTGACAAGTGCCTCACCTGGACAGCTGTATGTGGGATTGTCAAGGGCGATGGATTCCTCGTTACTGTTCATCATCAACAATGATCAGCAACAGACTAAGAATATTGCATATGGCCAAGTATCGAGATAAATTTGGTGAGTAAAGTTAATTATAATTAGTGCAGAATGAGTTTGACTCTATCCCCTGTGAAATGCAGCAATAATGAGTGGTAAATAAGACAAGGTATTCAAAATGTAGAGTTGAAAAAGACAAATAATTCCTCTTCAAAACTAGGCAGCTAACAACAAAACTATGCAGTTAACAAAACAAAAAACTATGCAGCTAACAAACAAACTGTACAGTTAACAAAATCAAACTATGCAGCTAACAAACAATCAAAACTATATCCTCTAATAAAAAAAACTACCCAGCGAACAAAAAAAAAATGTCCAGCAAACAACAAAAAAACTATACAGAAAACAACAAAAAACTATTCTAAAGCTAAATAAGAGGAACTATGCCATTCAACAGATACAAAATACAGCTAGCCAAAGAAACATTATCCATTCATATTACTGTATTTTAGACACATACTTTACAACTCTTAGATCAGACAAGAACTGTTCAACTACCAAATAACAACAAATAATGCAACTAAACAAGAAGCGTATCTCAAGATACAGTCAGCTATAACATCATATACAGATGCCTTATATAAGTAAACATACAGTCAGTAATACCCATACAGACAATATACTGTAATCAGCCGTCAAATGCCACACAAATGAGAAACAACTGACCTTGCCTTCAAGCATGCCAGAGTGACCAATGACATAATCAAAGATGTGCTGTCCCACGTGAGAGTCCACGGCACTAAGGGGGTCATCCAGCAGGTAGACGTCTGCCTGGGCATAGAGGGCCCGAGCTAGGGAGACACGCTGTTTCTGCCCTCCTGACAGGTTGATGCCCTAGACAAACACAAGAGAACTTAAGGCTAGGCTGAGCTAAGCTAAACTAACTAACTACCTCCCTCCATCCTCCCCACCCCCTAGCCCTTTAGCTGTCTCCTCTCACTCACTTTATTTCTGGCACTAATCTCTCTCTTTCTCTCTCCATCTCTCTCTCCCTCCCTCCCTCTTCCTCCCTCCCTCTCTCTTTCTCTCTTTATCCCTTGAGTTCAGGAGTTAAAATCTCATCCTTGCTTGGATTTGCAACAAACTGACCTGGCTCTAAGGTCAACTAAGGAAATGTCCAGGGACGTAAACCCAGCCAGCATCATAGTGACCTCATAACTCATAGAGTACTGATAAATAGAACAATATACCATACATGCATCAGATGGAATCATCATAAAATAAACTGCCTCGTCAATTAAGATTTCAATAAACATACAACTGGAACAGTAATGGTATAGTGGCTATATGGTCACCTGGCAATCTGAAAGTCATGGGTTCATGGGTTCTACTGAAAAAAGAGTCTAATTTTTTTTTAAACAGACTTTGGCTGCCAGGTTGACCCAGCCTAAAATGGGTGCCAAAAATTGGCTTGGGAAGTAAAGGCAGGCAGCGTGATTTTGTCCACATCCCATACCAAGTGTTGTTGGTCTATACACACATACGTTTAGCATCATATGCCTCATTCGCCAGTGGCACGGAAGGGGGCTGTCACTTTATTATTTTAAAACAAACAAACCAACAGTGGATTTAGATTAAAATTTACTAACTGGCATACATACAGACCTACAGGAAATATGGACATCATCTTACTCGTTCACCAATCTCTGTTCTGTCCCCAGCAGACAGCATGTCAAGGTCAGGTCGAAGGGCACAAGCATCAATACACCTGTTGTACAACTCTTTGTCCATCAGCTTCCCAAAAAGGATGTTGTTGCGGACAGAGTTGTTCTGAATCCAGGCCTGTTGGGGCACATAGGCAATGCTTCCCTGCAGCATGATATAAAAAAACTGACATGTATTGATTGGCACTCATAAAAAGAAGTACAGAGACAGAAGGACACATTAGACAACATAAAAACTGAAAGCTGCAGTGACCTATAGTATAGTTATAGAAAGCGGTATCAGTAAGGAGTGTCGAGTTGGCCATGCGTCCAGGTGCAGTTGCTCCCGCACTAAGGCGCTGTCACCATTTGGACATATCTTCAACATACCAGGGTCCAATTTCTATAGCCAGTTATTTAGAAAAAAAAACTGTTCTTGTGGTTTTCAAGCAGTAGAAAGAGAGTCACACCGTAGAAGCAATGGGGAACTCAACTACATAATATTCTCAAAGACAGCAATGTGGTATGTTGCAGATAACCTCTATTCTGGAGACAGCACCTTTATTTGTATCTGTCACGCCCATCAGCTGGTCCATAATAAAAATGTTATCTATTTTCCCAGTCTGGGTTTTTTTTTTTAAAGTTGTAAACACTGTCCTAAAACATGTTAAATTCTCCCAGATTTACTTTTATGCTGTATGTTGTTTCAGACCGACCCTTATGTCAACAGTCCCTGGAAAAAGTGAGCAGATCTTTCAGGTTATGTTGTAACGTATGAGGTCTTCAAATTACTCTTATATCAAATGTCTCTAAAATATTCCATATGTCTACCAGCATATGCTATAAGTGTTTAGATTTACCCTGGTGTTGTATGTTGTCTCTACAGTTTGCCCCGTGTGGGTTCCTGTGATCTATTAAGGTAAAAAAGGAGAGGGGGGGGGGAAGGTTGTGTAATAGACTCACTGCCCATTACCAAGACTGAAATAAATGGTGACTGAATATTGAAGGATAGCTCTGTGTTAGGTCGAAAGGTGCAGAACACACAGTATGTCAAGTTCCCCTTTGAGGGAAATGAAGAAAAAGGACTCTTTTGAAACTGGATGTGTTGGGTCGAAAGATGTAGATAACATAGCCTAGCTGTTCGCCACAATGGCCAACCATTTTTTCAATGGTGAAAAAAAAAAAAATACAGTAATATAGAAGTACATGTTATATTTTCCCAGATTTACCTTATGTTGTCTTTAGACTTACCCTCAAGTCAACTGTACCCATATACTTCTTTATATCCCTCAGTATACGTTAGTTTACGTTGTCTTTAGACTTACCCTTAAGTCAACTGTCTCCATATACTTCTTTATATCCCTCAGTATACGTTAGTTTACGTTGTCTTTAGACTTACCCTTAAGTCAACTGTCTCCATATACTTCTTTATATCCCTCAGTAAACATTAGTTTACGTTGTCTTTAGACTTACCCTTAAGTCAACTGTCCCCATATACTTCTTTATATCCCTCAGTAAACATTAGTTTATGTTGTCTTTAGACTTACCCTTAAGTCAACTGTCCCCATATACTTCTTTATATCCCTCAGTAAACATTAGTTTATGTTGTCTTTAGACTTACCCTTAAGTCAACTGTCCCCATATACTTCTTTATATCCCTCAGTAAACATTAGTTTATGTTGTCTTTAGACTTACCCTTAAGTCAACTGTCCCCATATACTTCTTTATATCCCTCAGTAAACATTAGTTTATGTTGTCTTTAGACTTACCCTTAAGTCAACTGTCCCCGTATACTTCTTTATATCACTCAGTAAACATTAGCTTATGTTGTCTTTAGACTTACCCTTAAGTCAACTGTCCCCATATACTTCTTTATATCCCTCAGTATACATTAGTTTATGTTGTCTTTATAATTACCCTTAAGTCAACTGTCCCCATATACTTCTTTTTATCCCTCAGTAAACGTTAGTTTACGTTGTCTTTAGACTTACCCTTAAGTCAACTGTACCCATATACTTCTTTATATCCCTCAGTAAACATTAGCTTATGTTGTCTTTAGACTTACCCGTAAGTCAACTGTCCCCATATACTTCTTTATATCCCTCAGTATACGTTAGTTTATGTTGTCTTTATAATTACTCTTAAGTCAACTGTCCCCATATACTTCTTTATATTCCTCAATATACGTTAGTTTATGTTGTCTTTAGACTTACCCTTAAGTCAACTTTCCCCATATACTTCTTTATATCCCTCATTATACGTTAGTTTATATTGTCTTTAGACTTACCCTTAAGTCAACTGTCCCCATATACTTTTTATATCCCTCAGTATACGTTAGTTTATTTTGTCTTTAGACTTACCCTTAAGTCAACTGTCCCCATATACTTCTTTATATACCTCAGTATACGTTAGTTTATGTTGTCCAAACCTGACCTGTATTTTATTAGTCCCTGAAAGCTTCTCCATGTTCCCTAGTATGTGTAATAAGTTCCCAAACCTACCCATATATATGTTTGTCCCTAAACTTACCCACCGGTTAATGGTCACATCAGCTCTCCATATCACTGTGTATATGTTAAATGATGTCCAGAAATTACTGGTACACTGATGGTCCCGGATCGTTTCTCCATGTCCCCCACTAAATGTTATATGGTGTCCCCAACAAATCCATACACTAACAGACCCACCAGCTTTTCCATGTTCCCAACTATATGATATATGCTGTCCCAAACTTACCCCCACATTTACAGTTCTGAACAGTTTCTCAAGTCTTCAAGTATATGTTGTTCCCTAACTTAACCGTACATTGACAGTCCTGGACAGCTTCTCCACGTCTCCAAGAATTGTTGTCCTCTAATTTACCTGTACATTGACAGTCCTGAACAGTTTCACCATGGCTCCACGTATATGTTATTTCCTAACTTACCCGTACATTGACAGTCCCGGACAGTTTCTCCATGTCCCCCAAGATGGCAGAGATCAGGGATGACTTGCCACTGCCTACAGCTCCAACCACAGCCACCAGGCTGTCTTCACCAATAACCATGTTGATACTACAGACAGAACAAATATACCAAGACATTAGTTCACTTTGTTCTAAAAGCACCCCTGACATAACTTAACATGGTTACCAGGAAGTGTTGTCAGAAGCAGAGGCGGTCAATGTGATACTGAACACATTACTCACTGATTGTTAACTGGTTCATACAAATATGGGGTTAGCTTGAATGTCTTCCAGTCTCAAAGTGTGCAAGGTGTGAGGTCCTGGACAGTCTCCAACGCAGCGGAGAAGTGTGGATCTGCTGAGTTGAGTCCTGTTTACTCTGCCACCTTCCATTGACTGAGAGGACATAATTTCAGGAAATGCCACATACAATCTTTAAAGATTGATTGCCTGTAAAAACCCAGTCCTCTTTACTTGCTTCTAATGACATGCTTTACAGATTATAGAGTTACTGTTACTTGTTTCCCTGCTAGGACATAATCATTCCTGGGTGATACTCCATATATACAAGATATTTTATAAAACATACAACCACAACACACCACTCACTTTGTTAACGTCTGACTGGTCTCAGAACTCCACCTAAAGCTAGCATTACGTATATCAATGATGTTTTCTGTGGACAGAAGACAGACCAAATGGAATCTCAGATGGACAAACTATCTTAGACAAAAATGATCATTTGTTTATCTAAAATGTGTTTATAAGGTTCGTTTTTGCTAATAATTTTGATTTCAGTTATGTCTTCTTCTTCTTCTTCTTCTGCACTGACCCTGATAAGGCTGTTGGCACATTATGTTGTTGTTTACAGCTAAACTGCGATATCTGTGCTCTTTGGCAAAACACATCTGATCTATTAAATTGCCTTCTCTGTGTGGGTTCCAGGGCCACACTACACAGAAACAAAGAATGTTGAATTCTGAATTAAGAATCGACATCACAGCACTTAGGATATTCCCATAAGCGCTCTGTCCCCATCTTTAGCCTCAAACCAATTTTGATGGCACCAGTAACTGTCTGACGGTATATCCATCTCACCTTTTCCTTGCGTGCTGAGTGTCAGCCAGATCCTCTGGTAACTCCTGGCAGCGCCATTCTTCTATATCCAGTATCTAGTCAACTATAAACCAGGAGAAAACGATGGTGATGAAAACAGTATAGCTAGGATGACAATAGATAAGGAGATTGAAAAACAAATGTTGAATAAAACTATACCTGTACCAGCAACATGTGAAACACTGTATTTATCCAAATCATCATGACAGAGAAATCGGCCTATTCTCCGAGCTGAGATGAATGCCTGCAGGAAAGTAAAGTACACAGTTAGGTGAACACTTTGTTACCTGCACTAATGCTAGACCTTTTGTCTGTCCTTTCTTCCCCACTGGAGCATAGCCCTGAACCATCTATTGTCAAACCATATCATCTTTCAACATAAAGGTCATGGCCATTAAGTCTAGTGTCTCTAGCGCAAAGAATCTGATTGTCTCCAGAGAATCATGTATTTACTGGGTTCTATCTCATCTAAGGGTCATAAAGTCTAACACAGTTTTATTTGAACATGTTGAGTTATATCCCTTGCTGTAACCTCTGACCTTGCCTACTTATCCTACCTATCTGGGTCACTTTCAGTTCAATATCCCACACCTGCAATAGAATGTGTTGCCTAAAGCCTATAGCGTTCAAGCATATTGGATATTTATCTGCCACCTAAGCACAGCACTCAAACAACTTACACATAGCCATCATATCTTTTGATAAAGAGGTCACAGCTGTTAAGTCTAGATAGTAAGAGTCTGCAAGTCTCTGAAAACTATCTTGTTTACTGGGTTCTCTCTTGTCTAAGGGTCATACAGTTCAACAGTTTTGTCTAACAATGTTGAGTTATGTTCCATTCTGTAACCTCTGACCTTGCATACGCATTCCACCTATCAGGGTCACTTTCTTCATTCAAATTATTTAATTTGTACAGTAAAAAAAAAAAATGTGATCCATACATGGTATGCCAAGAATATCCATTGGTGGACATATTGTTAACAACCTCCAATATGCTGATTATACAGTTTTGATCACTGACAATGAAACACAACTGCAAGAAATGATGGATATAATTGTAACGGAAAGTGAAAACAAAGGTCTGAGTTTGAACAGCAGAAAAACTGAAGTGATGGTAATTACAAAGAAAACTGACCCTCCAAAGTGCAACATCAACTGATTGCCAACATCAGAAAGAGACAATCTACATTCTCTGGTCATGTAATGAGAAGGAGAAAACTGGAGTACATCGTGACTGTAGAAAAGTTGGAGGGAAGGAGAGGCAGAGGAAGACTGAGAGAAAAGATGCTGGAGTGTGACATCATGGCATGGAGGATCATCTGTATCAGAGCTGATTGAAAGTACACCAGACAGGAGGTTGTGGACAGACATGACTACCAACGCCACATGGCTTGGACTTTCAGAATAAGAATTAATAAACATGAACAGTCAAGCATTAAGTGGAATACATTCCCAAGGGCCTACAAAAAATAAGTATTGGGTGACTCATGCTGTTACCCCATGATTTCTATCACTGAGGATTACTGGAAAATTTGACATCAAGTTGGTTTTAAACAAACCAATAGCTTCATAAGGACACTTCCTCCTCCTCGCCCCCTACCCCCCTTTCCTCCATTGCTATTTTTAGTTACTAGATTCATATCCTGACCTAATAAATACTGTACAGGCACACATAGAGTCAAAAACATCTTTACTAAGCTTTTTGAGAACTGGTCCCTGTAGAAGAAAGAGTGGCAATCAGCATTTATGGGAGTGTGTCACATTTAGTAGTGATTAGATTAGTATTTTTGTAGCACAATCTCACCCTGGCTGAGTACCTCGGTACCAAAAGAGTTAATAGCTTAGATTCTATGTTTATCATTGCCATTATCTGTGTTTAGTCAGAACCTGCAACACTTTCTCTCACCTTGAGAAGATCTGTGACAATCATCGGAGCAAAGTTAATGGCATATCTGAGGATGTCAAACAGGGAGATGGCAACAAAAGCAGTTTTGGGATCGAGGTAGTGGTTGTCAGCGATAAACACGTAACAGAGAAATGTCAGCAGGGATACCTGAAATCAAAGACAAGCTGTTTTCAAGGAAAGCTGTGATCCCAATGTGCAATTTCCTGAAATAATTATACAACTTACATAACAAATTATTCAACTTCCATAATTAACAGTAAAAAAAAGTAAAGATCCCTTTCCACGCCTTTAGGCGTATCGGGCATATGGGAAGAGCGCCCATATTTTTACAGACCATCAGCACTCGGTGGGTAATGTGGTCAGCATTACGCCGGCCGTCTTAACTTTACCTGGACAGCCCATCCTGGTACCCATTTGTACAAGTGGGACTCGCAACGCCTTAGCCAGGACGCCGCCATAATTAACAGTGCAACTTTCTTAATTAATGGGGTAACCTTCAGCCGGGTTCATCTGGGTCAGGATTCAACATCACTGTATTCAAGCCCATAAGCTCTGTCTTTCTCCTCAACAGCTAGCAAAGAGTTTTCATACTAATGATGCTTGTTGTCATCTGGTTAACTACTCATCTTGTCTTTCCCCCAAGTCTCAAGGGGCACACAGAGTCCGCAGACATTACCCTGTGCATCATTCTCTCCCTGTATGGGTTTTCAATATTTTCCATTTTACTTGTTACCTCATTCCACAAGTGAGAAATCACCTCTACCTTTTGTAGTTGCTCCCTCTCCCCAGTAGAGTCAGCCCAGCAACCCTATCTGACAGCTCATATCCAAACACAACCACAGGGCTCTGGTTAAATACTCATGTGACTCACCACCTGTGACCTCTGGACTGATGCAGCCTCCATACTTAATGGTATATTCTATAGCAAATGGTGCAATTTCTATAAATAATGGTACAGATTCCGTAACTGAGGAAACTGTAACTAAGTGAAATGTAATTAATGGTACCAATGGATCAATTTATATTTAGCTGTACAATTTGCGTACAGAAATGTGCAATTTCTGTCACTTAAAGTAAGAGTTCTTTAACGATATAAATTCCATATTCCATAATCATGTACTAGTGAAAAAAAAAAAAAAAATGGTGCAATTTCAATTACCAATGGTGAAACTGTTAGTATACTGAACAGCTATAGCAAACAGCACTAATACACAAACAAAATTCTGCCTCATAATATACTCCCACACAGTCCACTCACGCAAACACTAACAAACCACAATGTGTGAGAGCACACCTCATTAGCCATGGCGGCAGAGTGGTCAGTGTGCTTACCTATGGAGATAGCAGTCAGAGTCAGGGATCCATTCCTCCCAATGGCAGGACCTTGTTGCTGATCAGTTAAGCTCTGGTTAAAAACCTAGACTCTCATTGATTGTTTACTGTCCTGTTGTGGCATTATATGTCATATAGGGCTCGCCCGTCCGTGGCTGTAGCCTGGTACATAGTTTGCTGAGGTGTACTGACTGAAGAGGCTGTCAATGTGAGTGTTTAGAAGGCAGTAGTAGACTTGACAGTGAGGCATTGATCACCAAGTCATCTTCATCACAATGTGTTCATACATAATAAAGAGACTGATTGCACTACAAGATCATACTTGGCGTTGTGTATAATATTACAGTATTCGTAGACAATATTAGTGTTTATGGTAGGATATGTTAGCCTGTTACGTGTACATTAGCTTATGGTCGTGTTTCTGTGGTTGTTGGCCTCTCCTTGCTCTCCTGTAAGAACCTAATAGTGGTGTTGTCATCTGTGGGAGAACTTATATGTGACTGGAGCAAGTCATACACCCTGGACACTTGGTGGGATACATTACCTTCTAAGAACGCATCTAACACCATCCACCCTTTCAATGTTAAACAAAGAAGAAGTTTGAAGTTTGAGGTTTGAACAACGGATCAACATCATGGCAGACGGGCAGTAACCCATAAGTGCTCTGTTGTTCTTCTAACTTAAGTCTGAGTCCGAAGGAGCTCAGCACAGTGCACTTTCTGTAGCACCGGCAAGAATCCTGAAATACTTTAGGTAGATTTTAAACTTCACATTTTGCCCAGGCAGCGCCGTTAGGCTACTCTTTTCGATTTCCAACTGCCAAGGAATTTCTTACGTGCGCAACAATGCACACGAGCGTCCGATCTCACTACCCAGGAACCAGGGGCAGTTACTAGAAGTCCAAGTAAAAAAAAAATCCCAGTCTTTACCGGGGATTGAACCTGGAACCTCTAGCACTCTAGGCAGACACCATGCCTTGAGACTGTGCAGCCCCCCTGAATGAAGAAGAAGAAGAAGAATGCAGTTCTACATGAGACTGTAATATTTATAAACTATAATAAGTTTTTCTGTATGACTATTACACAATATGGGGTCAGTTGCAGACTTTCCTAAATAAGATTGGTTCCCTGGACTTATTAACTAAATGGGAACCAATGACCTAGAATATCTGAAGATCTAATACTTCACCTTCCAGTGGCTGGGTCTTACCACAAACGGAGCAGCAGTCCAGGAGAATGTCAGCACAGAGTTGATGATGGCTGAGATGCGTAAGGTTTGCAGCTCCTTCTCTCTGATGTCCAGGATTCGTGTCTCAAAACTCTTCTCCCAGGCAAACAGCTTGATGATCTGTGTCAGTCACCACACATATAACCATATCAATCTATTACAACTCTTACATACAAGAGCATAATCATATCAACATGAAAGAGCAGATTTTTTGGCTACAAAAGTTACAGCTACAAGAACATTCAGACTGGATAAAGGATGAATTTGGAAGATCATTTATGAAAGAATGCTGATAGAAGGCAGGAGGGTAGATGAAATAACATGTGTGAGAATGTGTGAATGTAGAATTAGGAGTAGATATATGGGTGTCAATAGAAACATAAGTTTCCTCATGCTGCCTCTTCTGGCCTACTCAACCATGGATGCACTGTACTGTTGTAGAGTTTCTACAATTGGTCTTGTTCTTGGTCCACCTTGAGCTCCAGTTCCAGTTTGTTTGAAAAAAATTAAAAGTTCTAGTCACCCTAACCAGCTCCAGAAGTGAGCGGCGGTTATTTTGGGACTGTGTTTTCTTGTTTGGGATTTCCATTGTGGCGAATCCATACGCCTGTATGTATGCCACCTGACAGTGTAGCCTATGCCGTTTCCTTGCTGTGTATCTGGTTGTCCAGCCTGCCGTCGTTGAGTGCCCCATGGCATCCACCAGTGTCACCATCTCGTGGATGCCTTGAGCTCTACATCTCTTCTGGTATATATATGGGCAAATCATTTTATTTGCTTTCTTCATATATAGTTTAATATTGGTTCTGTACTTTTTGTTTTCATCTTATAACTTCATTCTCTTCTCATCCCTTCTGCAGCCTGTCTCAGACATTTCATGCCCGTGTTACTAATTCAAACAAAGCAGAAATTAAACAAATGAAATGAAATAACTGTGAAACATATTCATTGTGACAGAAAGTGACAATATTAGACATAACATAAGCAAGCTAACTGGCATAATAGGATGGATTAATGTTCCTGAGAGACCCAAGGTGGGAAAATGGCCTAGTGATGTAACAGGACTACATGATGTCATTCTCTGCTATATCGGCAGTTAGAGGCAATGGAAACACTGGCCTTATATACTGTGTCTTACAAAACAGTTTGTCCTGATCTAAATGTTTTCTTATTTACATAAATCTTATTTATACAGAAAATTATATGTGTATATATATATATATATATATATATATATATATATATATATATATATATATATATATATATATATATCTGGTAATCTGGTAATCCTAGTTTCAGCTTCATAGCAAACGGGTCACCCCAAAGATGCTTCGCTCCTGTGCCAACGAAAAACAAACGCAGCTCACAGTGTCACGCCATGCACTCAACTCAGAAGCTGGGCGACGAAACTACATCCTTCCAGTCTACAAATGGAGCAAAAATGCAACGGCCACCGTATGGCCAAAAAAAAAAATATTTGCCACGGCTTTAAAAAAAAAAAAAAAAGGTGGCCGTGCCTAGCGTCCATTTTGACCGGAAGAATTATATGAGGGTTAATAAACGGTCACCCCAGCAGTACCCTCATTATTAGCTGGGGAAGGGACTTAGAACATTACATCCACTAGCAGGCGTCGCCCCTACAACGACCTGCCTGCCATCGTTAACGACTGTTTACCCAACAGCCATGCAGTTCTTTGGCACGAAGGAGACACCTTGAACTTGGGTTTCGTACTGCCGACTCCCTACTAAGATGTTATTTTATGTTTTGTTATCACAATTAATGTCACTGCACATTGGGCATACCCATGCGTGCTCAGTTCTCCGAAGCAGCAGCCACTCCAAAGTACTTCTACTAATTGTCCCC
Source organism: Candidula unifasciata (assembly GCA_905116865.2). Taxonomy (NCBI): domain Eukaryota; kingdom Metazoa; phylum Mollusca; class Gastropoda; order Stylommatophora; family Geomitridae; genus Candidula; species Candidula unifasciata. Next base: position 872,958 of record CAJHNH020001446.1, read on the forward strand.
ATGAGAAGCTGGTTATATTGTCTCCTTTCTCGGCCTCGAAGACGGCAAAGACGTGCATCACCATGCTTAACTCCCATCATCACTAAGCCATTTATATATATATATATATATATATATATTATATATATGTAAATCATTTTTTTAAATGATTTTATGATTTAGTTCTTGTTTTTAGCAATTGGCAAATGGCTATCAGCAGACTTGACCAATGATGTAACAAGAGGGTCTCCGTGGTGAAGTGGTTAAGCCGTTTGCCTTGCATTCTGAGGGTCTTAGGTTTGTTTCACAGCTGCGCCGTTCAATTCATGTGTGCAATTTTTCTGCAGATCCCTGGAGATCGTCGTCGGAGCTATGGAGTTTGTGCTCCGTGTAGCCATCTTGGCAGATGGCTAGCTGTTCTGTGGTGAGAGACCAAGCCACATGAGATAAAACCTGGCGCAATGAAGTCAATCTTCTCAAATTTAACTGTTAACTTCATCTGCCCTGCTGACTGCATCTCCACACACAGTTCCTTGTTCTCTGGATCGGTTCCATGATTAACTTTTAATGATGTAAATTAAATTGTGTGTGTTTATTTCAACTCTCCTACACAAGAGATAAAACAAGTAAAAACTTGTGTTTTATATATTTTTTAAAAAAATTTATCTATCTGTTTTTGAATGCTATTAGTTTAAGTAAATTGCCCTAATTACACTCCTGGCTCTTTGCAGGAGTTTGAGAAAATGAACAGGGTAGACAGATTGGCCAGTTCTGCACCAATGGATGGTGAATTATTGCATGACGAGCTAGCTGTGATCAAGGCCCTTTGGAAACAAGTGAACAATGTGCAGGCATGAATACAGCATTATGGTCTGGAGGGAATGGTACAGCTGGCAGTGACCAGGGAATCTGGTCAATACCTCACACTCAGAGGACAGTCAAGATGGACATATAATCAAACTGCTACTAGCACTATGGGAAAATGGAACTCTTTGCTGGCTGCTTAAGATGATGACGGAGCACCTATAGGAATGTCTTGAGTGCTATGATATCAGTTCTTAGATCAAGACTCAACACTGCACTTGTATCACTGTAGCTCCCCACCCCACCCTTGTCCTCCCTTCCCACAAAGGTTTGTCCAGAAAACATTTCCTAACCTAACACAGAATGTCGTAACATAAATAGCTGATACACAAAAGAGAAACATAAGTGACACAGACCTTGATTCCACTGAGCACTTCATTCATGACCTTCATCCTGTCATCCTTGTGCTCCATCAGCTTAGTCTGGTAGTTGCCCAGCTTAGCCGTGATGTAGCCATTGGTGGGGATCAACAGTACCAGGAAGGCAGCTCCAGCAAACATGGACACCCCTGCAACAGTAGACAGACTGTAGGAACAGCTGTCACCAAAGTCAGAGCTTTTCACTTAAAGTGCAACTGCTGAGACAATTTTAGGTTTAGAGCAGAACATATCTCTACCTGGCTCCATTCACAACTGAGTAGAGATCCTGTATCAAGATCAACCAAAAAGAGACCAATGCCTTCACATTGAAAAGACATTTTCCCAGTGTGTGTTCTGGGCTCCCATAATAGTGAAAACAAAAATACTCCCCCCCCCCCCCCCCCCCCCCGTTTCCAACAAGCAAGTAGCAGGAGTCGACTAACTGGGAACTTTCTTTCAAATCCAAGTACTAAGTACATCTGCCCAAGTGGCAAGGAACAACCTACTGCACACAAATAAGTCAGTAAAACAGATGTACACGTAAAACGTATTAAGCGTCACTGACTATGGTCTTGGCCTCCTCACTGTCAGCAAAACCCAGCTAGAAAGACTGGACAGAGTACAACATGAGGCCATGAGACTTATACTCGGCTGCATAAAAGTCACCTCCTGCAACGCTAGGCGTTATGTCCTGGATTTGCCAACGATGACTAGCAGATTCAAATTTCACAGGTCAAGGCGTACATGAGGGTATCGGCAGACATTAACCATCCACTGTACAAAGCTATACACGACACAAAAAGAACACGTCTCAAAAGAGGCCGCTCTTGGATGGCAAAAGCTGAGGATTTAATCCAGCAGGTATGTGACCTTGACGTGATCAGTCACGGAAAAGAATGGACGAATACACCAGTAGACGTGCATGGCATCTATAAGGTTATCTTCACACTCAGAAGGTACTGCAGGGATCAAATTCCTGGGGCCGAAGACACAGAAGTAAAGGAACTGATAGATCAGCATTTAGACCTAGAAGATATCATCATCTACACAGATGGATCCGTGAAGCGCGGATCAAGGTCAGCATGGGCATACACAGCGCAAAGAAGGAGGAAAACAATACAGGAGGACAGCGGCGCTTACGAGACAACCACGTCAAGCATGACAATGGAAATAGCCGCTGCTTCTAGAGCTTTAGCATGGGTATCCGAGCAAACCGCCACACAGGTAGTTGTTTTATCAGACTCCATAAATATGCTTCAGAAGATAGCAACAGACGGTATGTGCTCCGAATGGGTAGAAAGCATTCAAAAATCGCACCTAACCTCCGTTACCTGTATCTACACACCTGGTCATGTGGGTATAAAGGGAAATGAGCGAGCAGACTAACTGGCAAGCACTGCACTAAGGATTGCAGGGAAAAAGCATGGACAGAGCAAATATCGTCAACGCTGTACAAACTGGGCTAGTGGATAATGAGGAATTCCTGACACTAACACGATTGCGTGACATGGGAGTAAAGCATGGTGAGGCATGTCTATGCTGTCTTCGAGGCTGAGATAGTAGACAATATAACCAGCATCTCATGGTAACAATTAGTAGAAGTACTTTTGAGCGGCTGCTGCATCGAAAGACTGAGCACGCATGGAAATGCTCAATGTGCAGTGACGTCAATTGTGATAAAATAACAACATAACACGTAAAACTCAGGCACTGGCACAAAGCAAAAGTCCAAATGGACAAACAACTAGGACTTTTCACTAGAGCTTACAGCTGGTGAAACAAATAAGAAAAAGATAAAACATTTATTACAACTTGCTGAGGATGTAACAATAAAACTAAACTCTTCTGTTTTAAGTAAACATAAAGACCACTTGATAAATTTGAAGTTTCATTGGTAATCATGTGGCTGATTTTCAATTTCAAGCAGAGAAATGTACAATCTAACCTGACAATGTAATGAATGTGTATGAGTGAAAAGGCTTTATTTTGATGCTTTATTATTTGTTGATTAAACTCTGTAGTAATGCAACTAACGTGATACCGTCAAATATGCCAGGCAATAAATTGTGCAATGTATTTGCATTATTTAAATTTTAGGGCGTAGTGTAACAACATGCATTTTTCCTGTGGCAACATTTGGATGTGAATCACTGACTATTTTGCTTTCATTAAAGAAACAATTCAGTGTTTTGAACGTACATTTTACAGAAAAATTCATGTCCTTTTTAAAAAATTTAAAAAATTGGTTAAGCATATTTCTGAAAATTTAAATACTTCAGGAATATTAAAATGCAATAATGTACATACAGTACTCGCTCAACACACCTAGTACTGACTTAGTACATATAGTACTGGCTCATTACATAAGTACTGGCTCACACACACAATACTGACGACTCAGCACCAACAGTACTGGTTCACACACACACAGTACTGACTGACTCAGCACCTACAGCACCTACAGCACCGGCTCACACACACAGAGTACTGACTGACTCAGCACCTACAGTACTGACACAAAACATATAGTACTGTCTTAACACATACAGTACAGGCTCAACACACATAGTGCTGACTATATAGTACTGGCTCAACACATATGGTACTGTGATACAGCATACAGAGCTCTGACTGTCTGTAAACAGATTAAATGTGATCATTAAACAGCTTTTAGTTTTCACTATCAATAGATGCCATCCCACTGCCCAGTGTAAGTCCAATAGCCAATGGTTTCATTGTAGAATAAATGAGAACACATGAAGAGTCTGGAAATAAAGTGGTAGTTATGATATGTTTTAACAATCAACACATCAATGCACACTGGACATTCCCATGCATGCTCAGTCCTCCAATGCAGCAGCTACTCCAAGGGACCAATACTAACTGTTCCCATATCAATACTAACTGTTCCCACTAGTAGCCCAAGAAAAAATCAATCGACTCCAGAATTTCTCAGAAAAAATTGGACTCCAAATTAACACCGCAAAAACAAAAATTCTAGACCTTAGCAACAGTTCAGTTGATATCACGCTGAACAACAACAGCCTTGAAAAAGTCAACAGTTTCACTTATCTAGGGAGCAAGATGTCATCTACAGGAGATACCGCACCAGAAACATCATTTAGAATAGCACTGGCATCTAGTGCCTTCAATAAACTGTCCAACATCTGGAAATCAAAGACACTTAGCAAACACACAAAACTCAAGATCTTCAATTCTTGTGTGATTCCAGTACTAACCTATGGATGCGAGAGCTGGAAATCAACGAAAACTCTGGACACAAAATTAGACAGTTTTGAAAATAAATGCCTTAGAAGAATACTAAATTTCAAATGGTCAGATTTCCGAACCAATACACAAATAAGACAAGAATCCAGGCAAGAGTATGTGTCTAATTTTATACGAAAACGCCGCTGGAACTATGTCGGCCACGCCCTTAGAATGGATAAATCAAGACTTCCTTACCAAGCCCTCATTTGGACACCACAGGGGAAAAGATCTCGTGGAAGACCAAGGGAAACCCTACGTAGAACTATTATCAGGAAAGGCTCACTCATGGGCCACTCAAACATCCAAGACCTACAACAGATTGCAACGAACCGCCATGCATGGAGAGTCATGACCTCTGCCCTATGTGCCTCACTTGACACAAGAGGAAAGACTAACTAACTAACCACTAGTAGTTGGTTATAGTGTCACCTGTTTTGACCCCCAAGACAACACAGATGTGCTTCACTATGCTTTACTCCCAGGTTATGCAAATCATGTTAGCACCAGAGATGTATCATTATCCTAGTCTACAGTGTAACAGCTCTGCCCTGGCTTCTTCCCACATGCATTGAGGCACTGCCTGCTAGCTGGTCAGCTCATCCATTACCCTGTGTGGTTAGTGAACTTGCCTCTTATCCCAGTAACCTATGTTCATACTCAGCACAGCCAGCACTATTTGTCTGACCAGTTTGTTGTGTTTTGTTGTTTGCTGGCACCTTTCCTACCTTCCAGATGATGGTGTTCCACTGTGCTAAAAGGAGGTATGGAAATCACAGTCCATGAGGTTACAAGTGATGGCCAGGGATGAATTTCCTCCTTTCCATAGCACAAAGCCTGGTCAGTATTGGGGAGACTGTGTTGTCCATGCATCATGATCTCTCTATCTCTCTCACTCTCTCTTTCTCTCTCTTTCATTCTCTTGCTCTCTCTCTCTTTATCGCACTCTCACTCTCTCTATCTCTCACTCACTCTCTCACTCTCTTTCTCTCTCTCTATCTCATTCTCTTGCTCTCTCTCTTTATCTCTCTCTCTCTTTCTCTCACTCTCTCTCTTTCTCACTCTCTCTCTATCTCTCTCTCTATCTCTCACTCTCTCTCTTTCTCTCTCTATCTCTCTCTCTCTTTCTATCTCTCTCTCTCTCTCTTTCATTCTTCCTCTCTTGGCCTGATTTGTTAACTCTAAAGGGAAGATGATACCAGTACACTTTTTTTCTGACAAGTAAGGTCCTATTAAAGTGGCCCAACACAATTTTTTTTAGGAATGATGTGAGCAGGACAGTCAGCAAGGAATGCAGAGAGTTATTCACCTTGGATACCATGGCCTAGAAAATGTGACAGCCGTAGATGTCATACTGTAACAAAATTTCCTGACATTTGAATTTCCTGATTATCATCATCATCATAAATCACTTATGTAATTAAGTCTCATTGGATGAATAATTTGCGATGTTCTTGATCTTCATTTTTAAAAGGTAGACAAATCACAAGTAACAAGATCGACAACAACAAGCTCCATGACATACTGACCTATATACTGATAGAGGAGATACAGGGAGAGAATGATCTGTAAGGGACTCGACCATACGGCCCACATGTAACTGATGCAGCTTTCGATTCTCTCAGCATCCACCGACATTAAATTGACGACCTCTCCAACTGTGGATTCTTTTCTGGCTAAGTTATCCATGGTCAGAGACTATTGATGGAAATAAAGTCTGGGTGTTAGTCCAATAGGATCAGTTCATGAATGGTGAAGAAATAAGAGACATATCTTTTTTATAAAGCTTTCTGGTCCCATTATATTGAGTTCAGTTGAGTTGAGTTGAGTTCAGTCTAGAATTGACATCACAGCACTCAGGGCATTCCCATGTGTGCTCCATCACATCTTCAGCAGCCAGCGCAGAGTTCCAGTACTAATGGTACCAGTCACAATCTGGTTAAAAGTCTGTCTTGCATTTCCTCTGAGTGTAGTTGCCGTATATATAAAGATAGATATACACATAGCAACAGACCCACTACTCCCACCCCCCCTCCCCCCTCCACGAGCATGTTTTAAAAGGCACCTAATTAGGGGTATTTCCTAAAATCTGGACTGCTTCCACATGAAAGGTGAGGAACCAACAGTCTGCATTCAAATAAGCCAGATCTGTAAAATGGATGTGTATGCCTAAATCGGGTTCTGCAGTGAGAGCGCACAACATGAAAGTAGAAACACCAACAGGTTATGGATGACCCAGAAGAAGATGGACTGAAGGATTCAGGGATACCCTGGGACTCCACAACACCACAGCATACCTGGCAACCAAGTGTGACCTTGCTGGGATACCAACCATCTGTTCACCTGTAACACTTAGCAACACAAAGCAGAATATGGACAAAATAAGACAGAAGTTAAGCATCTAGGCACATGGATCATGTGTGATGGAAGATGTGTCCCAGAGATCAAGAACAGAACAGGACAAGCAACAAAACCCTGTCATTGGAGGTTAAAAAAAAAAAAAGAGCATTACTGCATGTTTCATGAAACTAGCTTTCACATACGTCTGTGAAATATTAGTAAACAAGCCAAAATATTTCTTGAGAACTCAGAGATGTGTTTTTATAGAGAAGTTACTTGGACAAGTAACATAAGTAATTCATGTTTTAAAAAAAAAAGGTTATGGCCTGAAGATTACCTATCACAAAAATCAGAAAGAAACAGTCATCGTGTCTGACTACATTATGAGAAACGAAAATCTGGCAAGAATTCAAATGATTTATGGAAAGACAGACAGAGAAAGATGAGGGAAAGTCCTTAATAGCCTTTTGATATAGCACTGTTGTAGCCTGTAAGTTGTGGAGAGATGTTCCCCCCCCCCCCCCCCCCCCCCAATACCACCAGGAAAGGCTCTACCCAAGTGAATTCCTGGGTTCCACTGTGGGGAAGACATTAACAGACTTACTGCCTCCCCAAAAAGAATGCTGTAAGAGTCGACTAACTGGGGCTTCCTTCAAAGTCAGAATGCGCCTGCCTGAGAGGCGAGGAACCAACAAAATGCATACAAATTAGCAAAATCTGTAAAATGGTTGCACACACAAAACTCATGTCCTGGAACAGAGCTAAACTCCAGAAATTGACAAAGAAACAGGTTTTACTGTCAGGGTTTACAGCCAATGAATGCACACAACAAACAACATTTCCAGGCTCAAGTAAAATTTGTGGTTTAACCGGGTCGGTCTCCCAAATGCCCAGCCTGGCCGCCCGACTACCCGGAGAATATTACGTCGGTAATCCAGACTGAGCAGGGAAACCGCCCGGTATGAGTTTTTAGAGATGGATCATGTCAGTTGGGTTTTACCCGGGACCTGGTTGTGACCAATCCCGGTCCTCTATGCCAGACCAGTGCAGCAGAGCTACACTTTGATCTTTTTAGTTCTCTTGCTTAGCTCCACATAATAATCATACACCATAGTTACGCATGTATAGGTCACGGAGAGTTTCTGTGATGATAATTTGAGGGTAAATAACATTTTTTTTTAAATTTTGTTGAAGGACCAAAAGTGAAACAGTAGAACCTGTAAGCAATGTCAGATGGGAATTCCTCAGAGTGAATTTAAAGCCAGTCATGGTTGACCAAGGCACAAAATGAACAGGTCATTCGGCAGTGGACATTAATGACCCAGTGACTTCCCGACTCCTACCAGGAGGAACTGTTTGTGCTTCAAAGACATGTGACTTTACAGAAGACACAACTACAGCTTGGGGGTAACTGGAAATGCATTTGAAACTCCCGTATTATTTGATATGCTAGATGAAATGACAGTGAACAAAGCTGGCAAAAAACAATGCATGTGCTGACTTCAGGAGTAGAAAAACAGTGGTGTACCATAAAGCAGGTATCATTCTTGATGGACAAAAACTCCCACCTGACGTAAATCCAAGCCTTAAGAAAAAGTTACCCCCTGGAATATTGGTAGGAGTGCAAGAGATAGGGTGGATGAATCAAGAATCGTTGTAATTATTTATAAGCATATTTTATACAAGTGACAGGCAGGCCTATAACAACCATACCCTATTTTTTTCATCAATGATTTTCCATTAAAATGCTGCGGCCTATTCACATATTGAAATGGTGCACCATAGTTCTGAAATTGGTTATAAAAAATCTGACCTTTCTAAAGACAGCAGATATGATAGATGCCCGCAGTCGAAGTCCTAGAGTTGTGGATAGGTGGAACACCTGGTGGTAGAGGAGCGACTGAAGGATGGTGGAGATGAAGAGTCCAACAGCCAGGACATATCCATTCCAGTTTTCAGAGTCCGGATCCATTACATAATCCACCAGCTCTCTTAGTGGAAACAGGCAAAACAAAACAGTCAATATAATCCACCAACTGTCTGTAGCAGAAACGGACAAAACAAAACAGTCAATATAATCCACCAACTGTCTGTAGCAGAAACGGGCAAAACAAAACAGTCAATATAATCCACCAACTGTCTGTAGCAGAAACGGACAAAACAAAACAGTCAATATAATCCACCAACTGTCTGTAGCAGAAATGGGCAAAACAAAACAGTCAATATAATCCACCAACTGTCTGCAGCAGAAACAGACAAAACAAAACAGTCAATATAATCCACCAACTGTCTGTAGCAGAAACGGACAAAACAAAACAGTCAATATAATCCACCAACTGTCTGTAGCAGAAACAGACAAAACAAAACAGTTTGACAGAAAGCACAATATTCAACTGACCCCAGTATAAGAGGACTGCACATGGCTAAGATGTCACTGAACACTTTCCAGATCTGGCTCAGCAGGAACTCTCTCCAGAACGTTTGAAACAGTATCCAGGACAGAGATGGCCCTGAAGCTGTCTCCTTAGCTGTGCGCTTCTCATACCCATTGCCGTTGTGGATTATACCGTTTCTGAGTAAGGATGCCTGTTCATTGTCTGCTGGGCTGGTGTTAACACTAGACACAACCGGAACTGGGCCGGCAAAAGATACTGTGTGGACTAGAGTCTTGGATCTGAAATTAGAGAATATCTGAAGTTCCTAATTCATGAATATTTAACAGGTCATCAGGTAATCACAGTTACATGTTCAAATTGGTCACCTCTGGGTTGTATGCGTGTGTGTTTTAGAGCATGTGACTGTGTGTATGAGTGTGTATCAGTGTGTGTGTATTTATATATAAGTGTGTGTGTGTGTGTGTGTGTGTGCTCGTATGTATTTGGATGTATGTGTGTATGTGAGTAAGTGAGTGAATGGGTTTGCATGTGTATGTGGGTGTGTGTGTTCGCACGCGAGCGTGGACACATATTTTACCACCCATGCTTTTGTTTTTGACTTGATATTCATAATATGCATATTATTACATGAACATAACATGCTTTATTGATGAGATACAACTGCTGTGTGAAAGATGGGAGTTTGGAAGGGCCGAATGTAAGATAGGCCTGCGTGCCTAATTTGTAACCCTTTGAAAATAAAGTTTGTTTGTTTGTTCGTTCGTTCGATCTATTTCTGAGTCAACAAAAACCATACAGAATGTCTCCAACTGTCCCTTGTGGGATCACATGGGTCACCTCATAGTTGCTCTATTTCTGAGTCAATGAAAACCACAAAGTGTCTCCCACTGTCCCTTGTAGGAACAAACTGGTCACCTCATAGTTGCTCTATCCCTGAGTCAATGAAAACCATATGATGTCTATAACTGTCCCTTGTGGGGAAACACTGACACAGACTGCAGTCTCAATAAAGCCAATAGCACACACAGCATTAAATGCTTAAGGTAGATATCAGAAGTGCCAACACAAACAGTCTGGCATTAGAAAAGGTTTAAATGCAAGATGATTAAGTTCACAGCACTGAGGCTATCCCGTATGACTTGGTCTCTCTCCCAAATAGACTACCAGCATTTATAGCATCACACAAAATATAAGCTCCATAGCTCCAGGGATCATCACTGGGAATCTCTGTAAACATTACATGCATGAACTGGCACAATCCATGAAATGAATCTATGACTTTCAGGGAAACCCCAAAAAACTCCAACATTTGCTAAATAAATATTCAAAGTAAAATTTAGTTTCTTCTGTTTCTTCTCCCTGTGGTTTTGATGATAAAGCCACAGGCCCCTTTGAAGTCTCTGGTGCGACGTGCGTTGCACTTTTCCATACAGCTTGGCCTCCATTAAAATGCTCAGTATTCTGGGGTGTCTGTCTACATGGGCACAGTTTTCTTCTTCTTCTTCTTTTGTTCGCTTTAAATAAATTATCTATATCTGCAATACTATCTCTAGTATGAACTTCACCGTCTTTTGTAACTCATTTAGCGATCTGTAAAGTTTGGCTTCCTCCAGTGTCCCTCTTGGCCAGAAGTTTTGCCTGGAAATGTTATATTTGGAACAGTCTCGGAGGATGTGATCTGTTGTCTCAGGTATAAGTCCACATGTGTACATGCCTGATTTTGTGTACATGTCACTGTGAATTTGTTTGTGCCCTGTTCTAAGGCGTAGAATAATGACTTGCTCTGGTCTGTCCATAACATGGTAATCGTCTTATGTCTGATTTGGTGGCTTTCTGATTGATTTGATTATTCTCTTCTTCCGTGGATTAGAGACTGGTACTTTAGGTTGTTCTTCAGTTGCACCTTCTGTGTCTAGTTTATCAGTTCTTTTATTTTCGGAAACTCCACAGTGTGATGGTATCCACTGTATAATTACCTTACACCGGCTGACTAGTTTGGAGAGTAGTGTATACCTGGTAATTTTCTAGACTGGAGTACCTGAAGTACCGCTTTGGCATTTGTCAGGAATACCAGAGGTTGTGAAATATACCCGGTATTTAGTAGTTTCTCTGCTGGTATCTTGATGGCTTGAACCTCTGCATCATGGCTGAGGGCAAGTTCTGAATCTCCAGTCTTGAATTTCTTGTGCTTATGACTGCAGAATCTGTTGGGTCCAGTGCACAGTCTAAATATAATGGTCTGTTTCTTTTGTGACAGGGGGCTGACTAGGTCTTCCGGACTGTGTCCTAAATACAGCTTCAAATCAAAGCCTATGAAAACACTGTTCAGGGTTCAGTTGAACAGAACACAAGTGTACCAGACTAAAAGCGTTAAAACTCAGAGGCTTCAGGTGATTTACAAACTAAACACTGTCTCGACAGCCTGTTAGTACCACTTCAAAATCAGTCTGAATGTTGATTGTTGAATTAAGAATCCACATCACAGCACTCGGGACACTCCCATATTGCTCAGTCCACATCCTCAGCTCAAGCGAAGAGTTCCAATTCCGATGATACCAGTAACCGTCTGATTGTACATCCCTCTTATCCTTCCCCTGAGTGTTGAGCATCGGCCAGATACCCTGGTAACTCCTGGCAGGGGCATTCTCCTCTGACCATTATGATCAGTCTAGGAGAGGCCAGTCATGAGCCTGAGGATTAAGAGGTGTGGTAGGGAGGGAGTATTTAAGCCTGAGGATTTAGGGCCCCATGGCTAGTGCGGTGGGGAGGGAGTATTTAAGCCTGAGGATATAGGGCCCCATGGCTAGTGTGGTGGGGAGGGAGTATTTAAGCCTGAGGATATAGGGACCCATGGCTAGTGTGGTGGGGAGGGAGTATTTAAGGCCGAGGATATAGGGCCTCTTGGCTAGTGTGGTGGGGAGGGAGTATTTAAGTCTGAGGATACAGGGCCCCATGGCTAGTGTGGTGGGGAGGGAGTATTTAAGCCTGAGGATATAGGGCCCCATGGCTACATACAGCCTATTCCATCAACTGAGCAGGTTAGGATTGAATGTTTGCCACTGACACAGAAATATTGACTACCTCGCCAATAATTTTTCTTCTTCTTCTTTTTTTTTCTTCACATTCACTGGCTGTAAGCTCTGGCGGAAAGTTCTTATTGTTTATCCCCTTCTGGACTTTAGTCTTGTTCCAGAAACCGAGTTTTTGCATGTACATCCATTTTACAGATCTGGCTTATTTGTATGCAGACTGTTGTTTCCTTGCATCTTTCTAGACAGATGTACTCCAACTTCAAAGGAAAGATCCCTAATTAAATGACTCTTACAACACATGTCTTAGGAGACAATGGGTCTATTCTTGTTTCCCCCCCCCCACCCCCACCCCCCCCCCCCCCCCCCCATATTGGGGCCCTGGAACCCTCATTGAGAACTAATAATTCAAACCTGGGTCTACTGAATAGGAGTCCAAGATTCTTAATCATTTCGCCAGTTGCTGGTGGCAACAAACATCAACACTTGCCTAGTTTTCCAGAAAGCCAGAGCTTTCATCCAGTAGTACATAAACTTTGGCACCACAGTCTGGCACTTGTCTCTGGGGTGAAGGTCTGGCATGTCCTCTTCTGTCAGGGGCTCCCTGTAGCCCTGAGACATGATCCTGGTGGGACACAAGACAAGCATCAGCAGCCTGTTTGCTAGACGTTACTGTAAGAAGGTGTACAGAATTGATTAAGTCACAAGATGCCCAGGCCAGGGCTTACCTGTGTGTTACTGCTGATAGAAAAACACCATCTGCATAGCTGCCTATGGTTGAACAAAGGTAAGTGCCTAAACAAGGGATAGTCCTGGATGGCAGAAGCGGAGGAGACCATTAGCCAACTACGGTTAGTAGAACATGTCTGGTTCAAGCTGAATGTAGAGAAACACTAGAAAAATTGCAAGAGCACACAGAGATAATAATCAAGCTGGGCAGTGCCACTGACCTTTGTGTCAACCCTGGGGTGTCACCTGAACACAGTACACCCTAATGTGTGGTCCATTCCGCCCCATGACTGTACTCACAGGGTTGTGACAGGCAGGTATTGTACAGCTGCTGAGACTCAAAAAAAGGCCCTCATCTACGAGCATACTCTACCAGGTAAGTCATTGTCTGTACAGATGGCTCAGTGACTTGTGGAGTGTAAACTGGGTGGGCATCCACAGTGCAGGTGAATGGGAGGACTTTACAGTAGAAGAGGATAGGCATTCATTCCACCAACTTGCAGTATGATGATGGAGAAATCACAGTTGCACTTGCATAGCTGGTGGAAACAGAACAGCAACACATGCAATGATAGACACAGAACAGCAACACATGCAATGATAGTCACAGAACAGCAACACATGCAATGATAGTCACAGAACAGCAACACATGCAATGATAGTCACAGACTTGGTGAGCATGCTTAAGAAGATCTAACTGGAAAACTCAAACTAAAAGCACTGAGAGCATTCAGAAGCCTCACCTCAAGAAAGTATCCTGGCTGTACACACCAGGATATGACAGGGTGAAAGGGAATGAAAGAACCCACATACTGGCTGTATCTGCAGTAGTTAGTGGAAGAAGAAATAAGGTCAGAATTGACATACTAAATGTGCTGTGTTCCAGAGACACTAAGACAAGGAAGTAAGAGACAATGAACCACCTGTTGAAGACTGTTTTTAAATGAGGTCAACCATTCAGAAACCAGCTGTCAGGCAAAGAAAGCAGATATGCCAATGAATTCCTACTGGGTACAGAGGGCATGGAATCACTGAGTTGGCTGCTGCATCGGCGGACAGAACACAAATGGGTCAGACCTCTGTGATAGGATATCAATACAGATAAAACAAGTAACATTCATTTTTTTTTTTTTTTTGGCAAAATAAAATCCACCCAATTTCTTTTGCGTGCAAAACTGATATCAAATTTTCTACAGTAATGCTTTCTTCATCTATTGTACTGTTAAAAAAAACAACGCACAGTTATCCGTTTTAGTTTGTAAATAAAATATCGTACTCGGGTATATGAAAAGCAGTCTCAAATGTTGTTTACCGTGTCCAGTGGACATGTGGGCGTGAATTACATGGGTTTTTGTAATCGTTACTAAGCAAATTTCTCAAACTAGACATTGTTATATGATATGCAAGGCTTTGCTGCACTAGGTGACATCCATTCTCATTTGCTACGAAACCCCATTGCATTTCATCTGCCCCTCAATACAGAGCTATCTGTACAGACAATTACATCACCTGGGCAGGAATTGCCATGAATCATTTGTTGAACTTCTGATTCTGCAGCACCAGCTGGCCAGTCTCTGCACTCACGACCTAACATGATTAGAACCCTACACAAGTCTGAAACTTGTTCGGACACCTTGACCCACCCTTCTCCTTGCTCAAAATTATCAAGCCTGCACACATGTCCAATTGTTTCTTCAGCTTGCGCCATCCAAGACCTTCCTCCTTTCAGTCTGTGATCCCTAGCTCTACCCAGGGCTTCATGCAGCATTCCAAGTCCATAATCCATCACCGACAGTATCGCCTGCTAGAACATTGTGAACAGCATTCTTTTTTCCATGTCTATTGCTGCTAAAACCTTGGGAGCACTGAGTCTTTTTTTTCCCACTGCAACTGCATCCACATGATCCCTGAAGGACAAGCTTCTATAGAAAATGATACCCAGGTTCCTCAGTTTGTTTTCTCTTTTGATGTTACTGTTATTAACTGTGAACAGTGTAGTAATGTGAACTGTCATGAGTAAACTTGACCACACACTGTGAGAGAAAGACAAACAACGACTAGACTGACTCATAACAGCAGACAGGTCAATTACTGGTCAGGCGGGTTGTGTGTAGACTCGCATGGCAATACAGGTAACTGAATGGAAAGGTGACAGGGGGACTGGACAAACAGGTAGAGCGACACACGGCAGTTAGTAGTTGGTCAGTCGAGTGAACGGATGTGTTTGTTTGGAGCCCTTTTAAAAGGTGGGAATTGTTTTTCACTTGGAATGGACTGGATTTAAAACTGTGAACAAAACAGTATTGGTTATTCATACTGGTGGCAAGTGTTTCTGTTGTATAGCCGGATTATAAAGTTAAGTGTAGTAGCCAGGAGGATACGTAATTATAGCTACAGAGGCATCAGCTAGTCTCTCATGACTTTGTTGATATTGCGAGGATGAGTTTGTGATCAGCTATACCAGCGTACTGTTGATGTATTTAGCCAGTGACTACCTGAGATTAGTGTGCTCGTGAACCATAAGAATAAAATCTGTGGCTACTCAGTAGTCGATAACATTGTGTGGAAGCCATACTAACTTTGCAATTATCATGAGTTCTTAAATAAACATTATTTTAAAACTGGAAGTGGGTCATCGGCGTTTACATGTTCATGGAAGTGTGAGTACACCTGGCACAAATAACAAGTGTGCTTGTGTCAGACACAGTATAGTAATGTGAACAGTTTAGTAATGTGAACAGTGTAGTAATGTGAACAGTAAGGGAATGAACAAATGTCTAGTCTGACGGAACAATGAGTTTATAACTTACGGGTTCAGCCACCAAAAGGTGAGGCGTGATGGAAAGGAGGCAGCAATTTCTGGACTCTGTTGCTAAAGAAACAAAAAAGCAAGGTTTAATGAATCAGATGACACACAAGAAAGATCAGTAAAGGCTTGTCTTTCCTGGGGCATCACAAAGATGTGCACTTTTGAAATCCACACTTACACACATAAAAGACATCTCATTCTATATTTAGTGGAGTATTATAACAGCATGCCAAGGTGACCGTCATGTCCTTCTTAGGGCAGTTCACCACCGCTGGGCTAGGTCTGGCGCTCAGCTCTCTCCTGTGGCTCCCAGCAGATTTCAGCATGCGACAGCGGGCACCCCCCGGCAACAGCTTTGATGGGCTGGCTAAACCAGGAGGGTAGCCGACCTGGTTCTAAACCACTCGGTGATTGGGATATGCCTACCCTGCATGCAAAGACTGGATTCAGCGGACTGAAACCTCTTTTTGGTTCAATGGACAAAAAGGCGATTACCAGCATGCAGGCTCTGTGGAGAGTTTCAAGCAAAGCAGGGCACTTAAAATGCTTTGGTCATCCACTGCACCTAGGTCCATTTCCAATCATCTTTACATTGTCCTACCGTTGGATCAAGATGGACACCGGCGAGAGAGTGAAGTTGACAAATTGCGCAACTCTTCCTCACTTTAATCCAAGTCCTTGGGCAAGTCACTTTCATCCAGTTAAATTCTTTTGGCATCAACTCAGCGACGTGGGAGGCTGCTGCACAAGACCGTTCTGGATTGGGCACATCCCTCAGGCCTGGTGCATCAGCCTTCTAGGCAGCGGAGGTTGCACAGGCAGAGAACGGAGGCAGACTAGAAAGAACTGTATAGCTAATCCAACACATACTGCAGCTTCCACCTGTTGTTCGCACTACTCAAGAACTTTCCGGGCTCATATTGGACTAATCAGCCACATTTGTACTCATAATCATTACTACTATAGATGAAAAGCGGTCTTCATCAAACGTGATGGAAGAACAACACACACACAGCATAACAGCATGCACAGAGGTGAGACTGTACCACAGTAACACAAGACTGCACCATAAAAACATGAGATTGTAGCATATAAAATGAAACTGTCCCACAGTAAAATGAAACTGAAGGACAGTAACATGAAACTTTCACAACAATCTACCTTGTCTGTTGTCGATGTCTCCATGGGTTTCTCGGGAAAACAATGAAGTAATAACTCTACAAGGTATAATGAATACTGAATGCTGAATATGGAAAATGAAAACACATCAGAATCATAGACCTGAAACGGAACAGAAACAATTCATTAAATTAAAAAAGATTACTGTTGTAGTGTTGACGATACAAACAAATCAACTGAAATCATGACAGCATGTTCACCTATAACTACACAAAAGGTGACAACCACTTATTTGGCGAGACCTTCATTTCATGCCTCAACATAAGGCATACCCAGCTCAACAAGCATAAGTGTGTATTTCATCTGAGTAGTTCACCATGTGCGCTGTGAGGACAAATGGCAGAACATGTCCTGAAAGACTGTCCCTTGCAAGCCCATTAAGAAAGGAATACTTCCCAATAAGTCAACACTATACTCAAAGGCTAAGGCGTTGCGAGTCCGACTCGTAAGCCAGCATACCGCGATCGAAACCCACTGCCTAAAATGGGTACCAGGATGGGCTGTCCTGGGAAAGTAAAGACAGCCGGCATAATGCTGACCACATTACCCACCGAGTGCTGATGGTCTGTAAAAATATGGGACGCTCTGTCCATATGCCCGATGCGCCGCAAGGCGTGAAAAGGGATCTTTACTTTACTTTTACTTATACTCAAAGTTGTATGGAACTAAGGAATTATTTTTTTTAATTGTCAATTTTATCATCAGAACACATCTGTCCTTGTAAATGTGGGATGCAATCACAAGAAGAAGAAGAAGAAAACATGACTAGAAAGTTCATTAGAATAAAAAATACATTACTCATTGTTTATTACAGGATCATTTTCAGTGCATATAAAGCATACCCATAAGTCCTCTGATCTTTTCCCAATGGCACAGGCAGATGGAAGTAAACATTGCCATCAATGATTCTGTTCAGGGAACAACAACAAACACTCAAACACAAAACTTCACAATGTCAGCTCAGGTAAACATGATCAGAAATAACGATTTCAGGAAACAGGTTTCAAGAGACAACAGATCAAATGATTAGGATATGTGTCTATCAGCAGACAATGCATCAAGGAGAGCCCTGTCAGTTAGACATAATGGAAGCACCTAGAGGCCGACCAAGCAAGCAATAGATAGATGAAATATCCGAGGCCCTAAATACTAACACCTACAAAGTACACATCAAAGCTTGCACTTTATGCCTCTTCAAACCCTAATTCTGAAAGGCTGAACAGGACTAGAAGAAGCTTTATCTTCTAATTGTTTATTGCTAAAGACTTCAAATGTATGCGTGTATCCAGATGAGCCATGTTTCTGTCAGTCGTAGTTTACATTCATTTTTCTAATAACAAAAGTAATGTAAAACAAAAACTAATGACCCCCATACCAACGTTTTACCAGTAAATTTAAACATTTGCATGAACTAGCAGTCACAGATGGTTCTGATGTATCACTAACCAGTTCTTACATGCACAGTCCACATTTACACCCTTCAACTTCTGCAGGGAGAGACTAAGCATTCATGGGCTTGCACAAAGTGTACTGATGTTGATTCTGCATCACAACTAAAAGCTGTCAAATGTTTGCAATAGGCAAATATCATACAAACAGTAAACATTCTGAGCCCTTGAGGTGCAATGCTGCGGAAATCACCCACCTCAATTCATTTCTGTGACTGGCTTTCTCTCTGTCTCTTTCTAGTTGGCAACTCTTAAGTGTTTATAGCTCAGCATGTATCGCTCCATCATCTTCTTGGGCTACCATATGGTCTATTTCTATTCAGCACTTTTTTGTACGCAGTTTTTATCTCTGTTATCTGCCATTCTCTCTATATGCCCAAATTACTACAATATTATATTTGTTTTTATTTTTGTTTTGTTTTTAAATATTAAACAAGAGAATGCTCACCTTCAGCTGAATGTCTGTATATAAGACAATTAGGCTGCAGACAGACAGAAGCAGCCAGAAGACAAACTGGACCCCTGAGGTAACTAATCTCTTCCTTCTCTCTGCAACTGTAAAGGCTGTAGCAAGGCACTGAAGGGAAACCAGAATCATGAACATTGAGAGTGAAATCATGAACAAGGAAAGTAAATCATAAACAAGGGGAATGAAATCATGAACAAGGGAGTGAAATTATGAACAAGGGAAGTAAATTATGAACAATGGGAATTAAATCATAAACAAGAGGAGTAAAAACCATGAACAAGGGAAGTAAATCATGAACAAGGGCAATTAAGTCACGAACAAGGGGAGTGAAATCATGAACAAGAGGAGTCAAATCATGAACAAGGGAAGTAAATACTGAACAAGGGGAATGAAATTATAAATAAGAGGAGTGAAGTCATGAACAAGGGAAGTAAATCATGAACAAGGGGAATTAAATAAAAAACAAGGGGAGTGAAGTTACAAATAAATGGAGTGAAATCATGAACATGGTGAGTAAAATTATGAGCAAGAGAAGTAAAATTATGAACAAGGTGAACTGACATCAAGAATAAAAGCACCTGAGCAAGAGGTTGTAGATTGTCACAAAAACTTTCACTTTCAAGATTACTTACATACCTCTCGTTTCACTTGACATGCTCCATAAAAAATGTACAAACCCTGCAATAAAATGCTCTGAAGGTTCATTTCATGGATGCGTTATTTGGTTCATGAGTGTAATTTTTATGGAGACCCCTGGGGATTGTAGCCAGAGCTACAGTGTTTGTGCTTTGTGTGATGCTCTTATAAGGCAGCTAGCCATTATAAAGAGAGAGAGAGCAAGAGAGAGACCAAGCCATGTGTAATAAAATCTAGTCCAATGAAGTCGATTCTCTCAATTTTAACACACAAAACATAGCATGCAGTAAACATACTTAACCCATACTGAACGTACATACCTCACACTAAACACCTACATACACCAAACTGAATTGACATACTCCATGATACACTTGCACACCCCATATCGAATTTGCATACTGCAAAGTAATCTTACATACGTTGCACTGAACTTGCCAATCGCAGACATAATTTACATTTCCAACACATATCTTAAATACCAGGCAGAGAATAAATACTTGTAACTAGCAATGATGACAACATCTTAGCATGAAATATACTAATGAGGAAGCAAAGTAGATGCGGTCTGGTATCAATGTGGGTGTGAGATGGTGAAAAGAAACTATCTATACTTACTGGCACAGCACACGATGATGATGATGATGGTGATGATGATGATGATGATGATGATGATGGTGATGATGATGATGCCACTGGATACTTACCAATGTGACTGTGAGGAGGAGGGGAGCAAACACTTCAGCTGTGACCATGTCGTCAATGTCAGGCACTTTATTGCTGATGACATTGAAGCAGCTGACAGATGACAGGACGATGGTGAGACTGAGACAGATCTGAGGAAGACAAGCACAGGAAGCCTATATCATGTACTATAGTTGAGTCAAAAATTGACATCACAGCACTCGGGGCATAGCCATATGAGCTCCGTCCCCATCCTCAGCAGCCAGCACAAAGTTCCAATACTGATGGTGCCAGTCGTAGTCTGGTTGTATGTCTGTCTTGCTTTCCTCTGAGCGTAGTGTGCCGTCCAAATCATGTACTAGATTACAACACAACTGAACAAGTGCAGTAGAGTGTGGTGGTACCTCGGTATGTGCCCTTTAATCCTTTCAAGATCCTTGGATATATACCAAACAGGACGTATACCAAACAGGACATATACCAAACAGGTTGTATACCAAACAAGACCTATACCAAACAGGACCTATACCAAACAGGATGTATTTCGAACAGAATGTATGTCAAACAAATTTTCCCAAAAAAAAGAAAGGGATACGATTAATTCTGTGCCTATGAAAGAAATCCTATTGTTATTGGCATATTATTAATTACTGGGGCTTGTGTAAAATAATTTAAACCCTGCTTAATAATAAAATACCTAAATACAAAAGCAATCAGATGAAATAAATGAAAATTTAACCCCACTTTATTATCCTGAGAAGAGCCATGTGCCCACCAGGAGAAGGGAGGAGAAGGAGATGTTATTGTTTGGAAGATTGTGCTGAGAAGGTAGGAGAAGGAGATGTTATTGTTTTGAAAGAGAGTCCCATTCCAATCAAACTTCACAAATCTGGGATTCTGGTTTCAACCATCTGGTGAAAATGCAGCCAGACCAAACTGCATATGAGACTTTATAAAGCAGAATACTTGGGAAGAAGGTGAGAGGCAAACCGAGAAAGAGAGGGATAATGGTGTAGCAGAAAACTACAAAAAGATAAATGAATCCATCACCAAGCATCCAGAGACGTGAAAGACAAATACAGAAAAACCACGACACTGGGCTACAACCTGATATCAGTGAGACAACAGAAGAAGAGGAAAAAGAAGAAGAAAAAGTATAGCATATGAAGTATAATATATGAAGTATAGCATATGAACTATATATGAACTATAGCATATGAATTACAACATATAAACTATAGCATATGAAGTAGAAAAATGCAGTATAGTATATGAATTATAGTATATGAAGTATAATACAGGAAGTATAGAATAAAAAGTATAGCATAAAAAGTTTAGTATTTGAAGTACAGCATATGAATTACAGAATATGAAGTATAGTGCATGAATTAAAGTATATGAAGTATGGTATATTTAGTATAGAATATGAAGTATAGCATATGAAGTATTGTATTTGAAGTACAGCATATAAATTACAACATATGAAGTATAGTACATGAATTGAAGTTTACAAATTATAGCATATGAAGTATACCATATGTAGTATAGTATATGAATTACAGCATATGAATTATAGCATATGAAATATACCATATGTAGTATAGTGTATGAATTACAGTATATGAATTATAGCATATGAAGTATACCATATGTAGTATAGTGTATGAATTACAGTATATGAATTATAGCATATGAAGTATACCATATGTAGTATAGTGTATGAATTACAGTATATGAATTATAGCATATGAAGTATACCATATGTAGTATAGTGTATGAATTACAGTATATGAATTATAGCATATGAAGTATAGTATGTGTGGGTTGTGCATGTGTTAGTGCAACAATTACCAGCTTGAGAGTCAAAAGCCAGCTGCATGGTCTCCGCCTGTGGGTGGGACGGGGTAAGTGGGCCAGGTACCACGTGTAGAACGGGGCACTCACCCACAACCATCCACAAGGAACCCATACCAAGATGGTTGACTGGAAGCACTCAGTGAACTGTGGCCAGCTGCCATGCCAGGTCAAATCTAGATCCTGGCCAGGAAAAATACAGGTCAAAGTTCAGCTCTCGAACAATCTGTCTATAAAGATTAAACAAAATGGTAATCAAATTTCCTTTACTTTTGCATTTAACTTTTTATTGGCTTTCTTATTAACTCACACAGTACCTTAAAACTTGCAAGCATTTATGGTTCACTTTACATGATAATCCTTTATGAACTCTGTTTGTCTTATTTATGACTTTATAGCAATTAATCTCAGGATATAACATCAAATCAACATAAACAACTCTATATAGTTACCATTTTAACTTATTTAGATGCAACTGTTATTAGTTTGCAGTAACAATTAATTTTGTACAGAAAAAAATTCAAGTAAAAGAGTGAGTTACTGAAAGTGTTAATGAAAATGTGTCTATGATCTACTGTCTGTGCTAACTTCTTTGTGTGTTACCATTAGCTATGTTTAAACACAAATCAATGACTGTGCATTCTTATTTAGAGGTAAAAGGTCAAAATTAAAGCCAATAGGATTAACTCCATTGCATCGGGTATCGCATATAACTAAGTCTCTCAGCAGAACAGCTAACTGTCGGTCAAGAGCATCACGCAATGCACAAACTCTATAGCTCCGGCGACAATATCCAGGGATCTCTGTAAAAACTGAACTCATGAACTGAGCAACACACTCGTGAAATGAATCCATGATCTTCAGAGCGAGAGGCAAATAAACTGACGACTTTGTCACAGACAACCGCTATGGATCATTAGCTACAAACAAAAGGTAATATCAATCAATCACTCAGCATTTTCTTTACAGTATCAACCAATCAAACAATCAGCATGTTCTTTACAGTATCAATCAATCAAACAATCAGCATGTTCTTTACAGTATAAATCAATAAAACATTCAGCATGTTCTTTACAGTATAAGTCAATTAAACAATCAGCATGTTTTTTACAGAACGTGGCTCTCTATATGGCACCCGCTATTTCATTTCTCTCCAGACCACTATGATGTGTGAAATATTCAAAACACCTCAGCTTTTGGGAGAGAATGCTGGATATGAACCAGTTATTCTTGATGTTCATTCAAGTCATGCAGGATGCTGTTTATGAGCCAGTTATCCTTGAGGTTTAGGTCAAGCAAGATGCTGTTTATGAACCAGTTATCCTGGGCATTCAGGATCACACAGGATGATGTTTTTCTTTATCTTAGCCCACGGTATTCTAAGAGTTTTTCTGTAGCATTTCAGTTTAAAAGCTCTGATTTTTCCTTGACTGAGTGGGATTGCAGGACTCACATGTGCATTCCTGTACCGGTAATTGGATCAGCACAGTCATAGAGATAATCTTACTAGAATAGTTATTGATATATTTATTCTTTAGTGATCCGAGCCCTTGAGCTTTACTGCTAAAGATATCAACCGCCTCCATTAACTTCAGTGACTGATCTTCTCTTTTGAGCTGGCAATCCAAGTGGTTGTAGGTTGTGTATATTATCTTTCCACCATTTTCTTGGTCGGCCTAAAAGGACACCGACTAAAAAAGTTCAACTGCTGCCTGTATTTACCACTTTTGTGATAAAGGCAAGGGGGTCTCTGAGCATGAGGACCGCATGGTTAGTGCTATGGCCATAGACTGTGCAGGTTACAATTTTATTTTTGAACCCGAAAGAAAAATAAATTTTATGACCTTACTGAGCATTCAAATCTAGATCTCCTTCATAAAAACCCAGCGTCTCAACTGTTAGGTCAACAGTTGCTCTTTGGACAGCTGCTCCAAGTCTACTCATATTAAATTATATCATTAATAATCACAATGACAAGCACTGATAGAACAAATACTTACCCACAGGGGTGTGTCGCAGAATGTGCCAAACTGTCCAGAGGGCTGTGACATCACGTCCTGGTTCTACAGTCACTGCTCCTATGGCAAACAGGAAAAAAGGAAAGTGTAGATAGAAACCTGCTCCTTATATTGGCTGCAGCAGGGAATGACCACAGGATATGGCCTATACTCAGCTCTCAGAGGACAAAGAATCAGACTGCTACTGGTCCATCAGCACTGGCACTGAAGATGAATGCTGCAGGTAGAGACGGAGTGCTGATGGGAATGCCCTGAGTGTTGTGATGTTGGTTCTCAACTTAACTCAGTTAATCATTCTTTAGTTAGCTGACCTACCATCCCCACTGGAACTAAACTAAGATATCCGGACTTATAGTCTGGACTTGGTCCCCCGTATGCCCCTCAGCCTGTAGTGTCTGAAAAACTCCACTTGGGTTTTTTTTAACTCCTGTAGGTGTTCAGAGGCCCCATTGGGCTGGGGGAGGGGCTGGGGGATAATGAGCCCCTGCCTTGGTAACAAGCATGTTGTATGTAAGGATTAATTTTCTCTTTTGTTGGTAAATTCTCTTATTACGTAGAAATGAGGACAACTACTTTTTCTGCTTCTTAAAGTCCATGCTGTACTATGAAACCTTCTGTCTGTACCACATGCTCCACTGTTATAGGTTTGCGTTTTGAGTTGGGCCATAGTCATGACACTCCAGACACATCCCTAGATACTCACATCCCCTCTTCAATATATACATCAGTGTCCTGAGGTTAATAGTGTCAGCTGTATGCTGGCAGAGAAGACTTCTTGTACGTTCGGTGTGCCTCTCATGCTCTGGCTGTATGCTGACATTTACTCATAATTCTCACATACTTAGCAGCAATACGAACACACTGCTCATCCGATCGTCTTTTCTTTTAAGGGCAATAGCAATGTCAGTGTGATCCATAGATCGGCCATCTGCACCCAAGGCAGCTGGCCAATCCATTAGCGCTTTTATTGCCAACACCACCCGCATACCCTGAGAAAAAGATAAAGGTAACTTGACACACAGCAGAGTTTTGAAATGACTCCATCCACTGTGTGTGTAGTCAGCCTGCTTCAACCTGCCGGAGCAGGCTCATAGAATTCTTCAGCACACAAAAATGGGAACAGGCCTGTGATTCCAGTCAGAAGGAGCTCATGTCACTGCCATCACCTCCATCCTAACGCTGCTAGTTAGTAGTTATAGAGAAGGTACTGCTGACTTCCTGCACTTTCCTGCAGAGTTTGCTGTTAATGACAAAATAGTTTTGTGTTCTCATCCAGAAACTATCAGTGTAGATTAGCCTCATCTGAACTGTCACTGATAAGCATGTGTACAGATTTAATGCAGTGGGTCAAATATCCTTTTATTGTATAACATGTTTATTTTTTTTTTCACTTCAGTCAGTAATGTTGCATATTATTATTATACTTCCCAGACACCCCAAATACCATGTAATCACTGATATTTGTAACTAGCCTGGTGTTATCATTTTGCTTTATCACTTAGTTATGGACTTTTCACTGGCCCTTCTTCTTCTTCCAAACCTCTGGGCATAAAGTGAGAGCAAGACTGAGGAAGAGATGGACAGATGGTGTATCTGAAACCTGCAAACAACAGCCAAGCTGCCTGAAAAGTTTGAGACAACAACAAAAATATTTTTTTTAAACCACATTAGGCTACAGCCCAGTAATTCTAATATTTAGGTACAGTAATAACATCAGTTGGAAGAAGTGTGTCAGAAATTAAGAGCAGAATAGGCTGCATTTCACAGAGTGAAGAACAATTTGTGCAACAGGTCCCTCTCTTTGGATGTCTGAAAGAGAGTACTAAAATATTTTGTTGAACCTATAATTCTGTATGATAGTGAATCATGGAATGTCAATACACAAATCAGAAAGAACTTTTAGACGACAAAGATGTGGTTCCTCAGACAAATGTTAAGAATTCCTTGGAATGCCAGAGTAAATAGCGATATCATCAGTGGAACTGATCAGAGAACAAGGAACCAAGAACTGTGCAGATGCATGAACGTCTATGCCAGTCCACAGGGCACATGATGAGGATTGCACATGGTGTACGTTTTTCAATCTCAAGTTTTCAAAAGCCACGTTCAAATACTTCCTAGAAAACCTTGGTTACATATGATGTATGGATCTTATTCTGCCTTTTTACACCCTAATGGAGCGTTAGTCCTCAACCAACTCACACCACATCATCTTATCTTTTCCTACTGCATGCAGCTAGCTACCCCATGTCCTCTCTGTTGTTTTAACTTCCCTCTCTTGCTCCCTTCATGTTTTTTTTTTTTTAATCAGACTTTATTTCTATGACCCTGTGGGTTCGAGTTCAAAGACTATACTAGTTATGTTAATTTCAAGTTTTCTCAGTATGTAGACTCTGGTGTAGTGATCATTCTTCTATAAAACCAAGTTATGAGGTCACCAAAAGGCTAATACTGAGTGGCCTGGTGCCAGATGACTTGAGTCACTGATCAGGAAGACATAAGTCACTGACCAGGAAGACATGTCACTCATCAAGAAGACAGAAGTCACTCATCAGGAAGACAGAAGTCACTCATCAGGAAGACAGAAGTCACTCATCAGGAAGACATAAGTCACTCATCAGGAAGATAGAAGTCACTCATCAGGAAGATAGAAGTCACTCATCAGGAAGACATAAGTCACTCATCAGGAAGACAGAAGTCACTCATCAGGAAGACAGAAGTCACTCATCAGGAAGACAGAAGTCACTCATCAGGAAGACATAAGTCACTCATCAGGAAGACATGTCACTCATCAGGAAGACAGAAGTCACTCATCAGGAAGACAGAAGTCACTCATCAGGAAGACATAAGTCACTCATCAGGAAGACAGAAGTCACTCATCAAGAAGACAGAAGTCACTCATCAGGAAGACAGAAGTCACTTATCAGGAAGACAGAAGTCACTCATCAAGAAGACAGAAGTCATTGATCAGGAAGACAGAAGTCACTCATCAGGAAGACAGAAGTCACTCATCAGGAAGACAGAAGTCACCCAGGAAGACAGAAGTCACTCATCAGGAAGACAGAAGTCACTCATCAGGAAGACAGAAGTCACTCATCAGGAAGACAGAAGTCACTTATCAGGAAGACAGAAGTCACTCATCAGGAAGGCAGAAGTAACTCATCAGGAAGGCAGAAGTAACTCATCAGGAAGACAGCTTTGGTATGCCACCTGTAGTTTTTAACTAAACAGCTAACCAGGTCAGAGGTCACAAGCATTCCACCTGAGGAGGGTGGTCACATTCACTGTTCTGTTGTTGTTATTAGTCACTAGGTCACTCACATTTGCTATCAGCTGAAATTGTTTCAGTCAGATGTTTTTAATTCTGATAATGATTATGAAAATTTAGTTTTTTCAGAAAGTGATTTAGGACGGTGAATTTTCACCAGCGACAGCTGAACGATCAGCTGTTGGGAATCTATCGATTCTGATGAGTTTACACAGACAATGTTCCATTGCTACCATTCTTAGGGTGTAAGAGAAGGAAGGTGCTCCAAACAAAAGGAAGGACTATACTATGGCTAAGCTTCATTGAAATCACTGCAGCTACAGTTTGTATATAATTGTACAAAGTAAACAGTAAAAATGGCCTATATTTCTCCAATTTTTTCTCTAAAATTTTGCTCAGCACTCTGTGAGAACTAAGAGCCCCTGAGTGCTAAACTAACCCAGAAACTTATCATAACTTTGGAATTTGTTAGAAAATTAAATAAACTTTGAAGTATTGTTCTTAATTTTGGATATTCAATACTCTTGTGGCTGCAAAACCATGGTAAGTGAAAAATTTGTAAAATGTTGTTGTGAAATTAACACCTGCTGATTTCTTTTTTTCTACTAGCTATAATAAAATTAAACATAAACTTTTTATCAGATTCAAAATTTACATTCATTTCTTTTTACAAAAATATACTTTTATAGTGATTAGAAGTATTTTATATTCTCTATTCCTTTTCTATACCACCCCCTCTGCCATTTCTGTGAAGGGAAATAAATGTGGACCAAGTCTGTCAAAATTCATGGGCCTAAAAGAGTTAGGCTCATCTGTTATCTGCTTTGTCTGTAAGGAGCATTCAATAACTTATAAGAATGTCTACCCTTCAGAGTTTGGCCCCAATTTAAGAACCATTCCTCTGATTTACATTTTTTAACCAGTGGTCTGATGTCCCCTGTTCTCATAGTTACATGAACAGTGTTTTTACTGGATCTCTCTTTTTTTTTTTTCTCCCTATCTGCAATTTCTTTTCTATCCATTCCCACATTTGCAGGTATCCATTCCCACATGTGCAGGTTTCCATTCCCACATGTGCAGGTATCCATTCCCACATGTGCAGGTATCCATTTCCACATGTGCAGGTATCCATTCCCACATGTGCAGGTATCCATTTCCCACATGTGCAGATATCCATACAACCATTTTTGTGAGTTTTTAGAGCATGGATAGCTGAGTCTGTTCAAACTGTCAGTTGTTGGAAAAAGGAAAAAAAAGGGGTGGGGAGGGAAAAGGGGGGGGGGGGGGGTTGGGGTTGCCATGTACTATTTCAAAAGCACTGAAAACAGCTATTATTTCTGTAGTGAACATCTGCAAATTATAAGGTATGCTGTAGTTTATATTGTCTTTGAAGACAGTTGGTTATACTGGTGAATAAATTTATCCCTAATATACAAATCGCCAGTATACTGGCGTATGACAGAGACACTCTAATTTGGTTCTGTTTGCGAGAAAAACTAACTTTCATGAACAAGTTTTTGAACAATTAGGATTAACAACAAGAAGTCCTTTCATTTGCGAAGTTCATTGTGTCGGTGCATTATTTTCTGATTTCAAAAAAATTATTTAGACAGGATACAATTTTTACATGATTTTTAAAAAAATACTAAATGATAAGGGAAAAGGTCTAGAACTGTTCATACTGCTCCGTTGTTGATGAATCTCTGCCAGATGGTGACAACAGTCTTGATATTATGATTGATATCCAATTGACAAATCTAATAGCGATAATTTAGTTTATGATATGAAAATTGAACAAAATATTTCAATCGGATCAATGTTTTGATCAGCTATTTTCCCGATTTTCAGTTGTTGTGAAATCTGACATGTCATACAAAAATTATCATAACATCCAAAGTATTTAAATTAATTGTTTCAAATAGAGACTAGCTGATACATAATTAAACAGAGAAGGCATGTGCATTCTTAGGAGTGGATACCAGTGTTACTCAACAAGTAAAAAAAAAGTAAGGTAAGCACACATTTTTTTTTAAATGTCAATAATCTTCATATGTGTCTAACATCCTTGAATGTTGTGTGATTTTATTAATATTTTGTTGTAATATTGACATTTAAATAGTTTAGATTTATTCTGCACTCATTTATCTTTAATTTGGGATATTATATGTCCCGATACAGCCAATACTTTTTCTTCAGAAAGGTTTTAGCTTTGTCGTGTTGCAGTAAAAATAGTCTACTCAAAATTAATGCTGTCCAAACCCCAGAAAAAATGTGGTCCTGAAAGAGTTATTTTCACATTTGGAAAATGTAATCCTATTTCTACTGGCTTGTTGTCTTTTCTCTGGAACCATCTGTGTAAACTGGGAGTTAATCCTCTATTAGATGTCGTATGTACTTGTCTAGTTTTTGTAGATCCATTGCAGCCAACCTTTACCGTGTAGACAGCACCAGATTGATTTAAACTGACTGTTAAAAATTTAATGAGTTAATAATTTCAATAATGACAATCAAAGTATTCACCTCGCCATTTCCTACTAGACTACAACAGGAATGTGAGGGTTTAAATCCTGCATGTACAGCAATGTTTTGTAATACATTGAAGTGATGTGTCCAGTTATGTTCATGTTTGTTACAATTACAGAAGCTATTACTACTACTAGGACTACAAGGCATCAAACAACTTTTCATAACAGCCTTTGATAACACAAGTGGAAAACCCGTTGATATCACAGAGCACATCACACGATTGCTGCTGACTGAGTCAGCTAATGTAAACAAAGGCCTTTCACTGGTAAGTAAACGTACAATTCAAACAGACACCAATTCACCTCTTTCCCTACCTGGGTACGTCTATAAATTATCCCTGAGTGAACGTCCCCGCTGGTCTGAGGCACAAATTATTCCTCAAATATGCAACTCCTCTTTGTGAGTAGAAATGTGAATGACTCAAGTTGAATCACTTTCTACAAGGAGTGAAATCACTCTCGCTCACAATTGTTGAATTTGTTGCACCATTCGCTGGCAACTTCCTTTATGAAATCACATTGTTAACTAATGTACGCTTGCCATTTTCCTGTAATCATTCTCTGTAATACAAGAGTGATGGATAATGTATCTGAGACGGCATTTACAAATGAAGATATTCGATGTTTGTGGTGAAAGTCTAGCCCGTGTTTGGATGTGAGGTGTCCGCTACACCTCCACAACTCGTGTCTAGCAGAAGTGAAACTTGTAGCTCTCCAGCGTGAAAGTCACAGTTAACCTCTGCCCTCCCCCTGCCCTAGTTGTCCTGTTGTCATCCCCATGCCCCAGTTTTCCAGTCACGGGCCGTTGAGGACAATCACGGTCTGTGTTTTCAGGACCAGTTAGTAAGAAAGCTCCGCGAGGGATTCCTCATTTGAGAATCGACCTTATAGCACACCGGGCATACCCTTAGACTATTAGTCTCCAACAGCAAATATCTTAAGGGGAAGAAGCTAACTGTCCCGGTTGCACAGTGGTTATACACACTTCATTCTCTTCCTTTCACGTTCCTCCTTGGCGGATAAATCTCATTCGCACATTCTTACAAATGTTATTTAATCTAATATCGTGTCTTCTGTCAGCATGCGTTCATAAATAGTCTTCAGACTGTTATGACAACAGGGGCGACTCTTGGAAACGAATGTAAAGGGTGACATTAAGAAAAGATTCCTGACAGCCGTTAGTTGAAGGGTATGAGAACACAAACGATACATGTTGTTTAAAATCGCAAGAGGTGGTGGGGAATTATCGCCCACACCAAACGGCAAGGCATTTGATGACAGCAGAGGTCATGACAACAATTAAACCGAAAACGCACGCAGGTATAGCGAAAAGAAATTTGTCTTGGTTGAGTTGGTTTCACTAGTTACATTCGCCATCGCCATGGGTTGTACGCCTCCCTTAGGACAACGTAACACTGTTCTCTGGAAAGATAGAAAGGTACCGAAATAAAACGTCTGCGCCACTTCAACTAATTATGTTTCATTTATTGTGTTTCGTTTTGTAATATCTGTTCCTGTTCCCACATTTGGCATTTCCCTTCTATTTGAAGGTTTTAGGTTTTGAACAACGGATCAACATCATGGCACACGAGTGTAACCCATAAGTGCTCCGTTCTTCTTCTAACTCAAGCCTGAGTTCAAAGAAGCTCGGCACAGGCTCTGTAGCACCGGCAAGGATCCTAAAATACTTTGAGTAATTTTTTTTTCCACATTCCAAATTTTGCCCCGGGCAGCGCCGTTACAATGCACACGGGCATCTGATCTCACTTCTCAGAGACAAGGGGGAATTACTAGAAGTCAACGTCCACGAGAGAAAAAAATCCCAGCCCTTACCGGGGAGGGGGCTGCATGTTCTGGAGGCATGGTGTCCGCCTCGAGTGAGGCATGGTGTCCGCCTCGAGTGAGGCATGGTGTCCGCCTCGAGTGAGGTATGGTGTCCGCTTCGAGTGAGGCAAGGTGTCCGCTTCGAGTGAGGCATGGTGTCCGCTTCGAGTGAGGCATGGTGTCCGCCTCGAGTGAGGCATGGTGTCCGCTTCGAGTGAGGCACGGTGTCCGCTTCGAGTGAGGCACGGTGTCCGCCTCGAGTGAGGCACGGTGTCCGCTCGAGTGAGGCATGGTGTCCGCTTCGAGTGAGGCATGGTGTCCGCTTCGAGTGAGGCATGGTGTCCGCTTCGAGTGAGGCATGGTGTCCGCCTTGAGTGAGGCATTGTGTCCGCTTCGAGTGAGGCATGTTGTCCGCTTCGAGTGAGGCATGTTGTCCGCCTCGAGTGAGGCAAAGTGTCC
Source organism: Candidula unifasciata (assembly GCA_905116865.2). NCBI lineage: Eukaryota > Metazoa > Mollusca > Gastropoda > Stylommatophora > Geomitridae > Candidula > Candidula unifasciata. The sequence goes on from CAJHNH020001446.1 coordinate 905,094, forward strand.
GCCTTGAGTCAGGCATGGTCTCTGCCTCGAGTGAGGCATGGTCTCTGCCTCGAGTGAGGCATGGTCTCTGCCTCGTGTGCTCGAGGTTCTGGCTTCCCTTCTATAAATTTCTGTACGTGACTTCCTGCTTGAGACGGGGACTTTAGATTTGACATTTAACAAGACATGACATTTTTATAAAAGGACGCTGGGGGAAATGGCTAAATGCAAGCGATGGCGAGGAAGACAGATATATAGTTGAGTAGACAATGTGAAGAGATGGTCCAATAGCAGTGTCAAAGAGTGCACAAACACAACCAGGGAAATCGATTTGCAGCTAAACTTCATGATGGTTAGTTGTGAATCCTTTACAGGACGTTGCAGAACCCACCCCACACTCCCTGGCTGTCGTGTGGTTTTTCTAGGCAAATTTTCGTCCAGTAGTTTGCCATTGCTTTCTGTGTGGTCGGCTTTCTTGATACTACTGTTGAAACCAACTCAATGGGCATGGCCAGCAGCTGGGATCGAACCCAGCATCCCGGCATTACGAAGTGTTCGCATCGACTTAGCCACAGAGCCGACAAACTTCATCATAGACATATTAAATTTAGGTAGTCAAGTAATCGGAGTATCGCAGTTCCAGCGTCATAACAAATGGATCATCTAAAAGTTGCTCCAAACCTGTGCCATCAAAAACCACATAGAATGCCTACTGTCCTTTGTGAAAACAACTTAAGTCTTAGCAAATTCAACAACATTCATGTGTATTAAATACATAAGTCAGAAGTGCCAACACAAACAATCTGACACAAGAATGCAGTTCATCGTCGATGGAAGCACCAGTTACAAAAGATCAGTAGCTGCGAACGCAATTAATCTCATAAGGCACCGCCAGTTCTCTGGAAACTGTAATAAAAGCTGAGAATTTGTTCCTCATTCTTTTAGCTCTTTCCTTCTAAGTTCAATAATTATGTGCGGCTTCTACAGTCAAGGATTGTTGCAGTTTACACCAGTGATTCCTAAACTGTGCGCAGCGGCGCCCAGAGGAGCCGCGACAGTCATTCTTTTACTCAGGTTAGGGCGCCGTGAAAAGATTTTAACTGAAAAAAAAAGGCGCCACGACTAAGACAAGTTTGGGAAACACTGGTGTACACTGTCCTTGCGAACATGATGTGATTAGACCCCTCTTCCCCCCGCCCCCCCCCCCAAGCTTTGATTCTCATACTATTGTCCATAGATCACAGCAGAAACAGAACGATATTACTCGAGGATCATGACATTGTTAAACACATTCACTAAACTCCATACCACGGATCTACACAAGGTTAGATAACTCAGTAGAGAAACTTTTTCAAAAACTAGCTGTGGTTAGCACCCCTGGTACCCGTGGAATTACAAAAACGTTAGATCTGCGATAATACACAGCCTGTCAGCCTTAGATGTTCAAGATCCAGGTTCAAATCTCGACCCGGGTAGGTTTTAAACAAGACTGACTTGAGCTCGGATTTATTTTAAAAAGTTGTCTGTGTTATATCCCCCACCTCCCTCATTGAGCTGTCAGTGTTTTTGTTCCTCCCCATCCCCATATGACCAAGCCATCCGGGAATCGATTTCTCTACCTCCTTCTAGCTCTATGTCTATCAATCTGGTCAGTCGTTGCTAGGTTTTCGAGTCCATTCCTCCTCATAACGTGTCCGAAAAATACCAACTGTCTGTTTCTCTGCCTTCTTTGTGCTCTCCTCCCCTCAATCTCTCCAGTTGTTGCTAGGTCTCGAGTCATTCATTCTCATAACAGCTGACGACTCGCATCTGTCATAAAGACGAATGCCACATTAGTTTGTCTATTTTTCCAAGAAATTATGTGCATTAAAAAAAAACATTGAATCTCATAGTAGATGCTTCCCAGACTGTCTAAGGTTCACGTGTATGTAAGTAACAACACAATCTCTGTTTATCACGTTAAATCCATTTTCTCACTGCAGGTGACATGTTCTTACCAATTAAATACTGACTATTCTGTGTGTGTGTGTGTGTATAGTAGTCATCATCATCATGTGGCAGGTTCTTTGCAGAACGTCGCTCTCATAACGGTCTGCCTGAAAGAAATTCGGTCTCTGGCCAGCTTTCCCGCCTCATGTACTTAATACTCAAGGAGTCACTTATAACCTATGCCCATCTTCCTGTTGGTCGGCCCCTGCCCCTCCTTCCTGGTACCATGCCTTCTGCTATTTTTTTTTTTTTTTTTTTTTTTTTTTGTCTAATCCGTCGTAGCGCTTGATATGACCAAAATATTTCAGCTTCCGAGACAGGATGCTGTTTATTAGCCAATCTTCCTTGATGTTCAGATCTTTCAAGATGTCAGTATTTCTCTGTCCAAGATATTCTGAGAATCTTTCTATAGCATTTCAGCTCAAAAGCCTCTATTCTCTTTTTTAAGGACTGAGAGATAGTCCACGACTCAGATACGTATGTAGCCACAGGGAAGATGCATGCTCTCAAAATTCAAATTTTGATCTCTTTGCTGGCGCGTAACCATAGACTTTTGAGGCTGTTTGATATTTCCATTGCCATGGCCATCCTCCTTTTAATTTCTGTCGAACAGTCTCCATTGTTGTTTATTATAGAGCCTCGATATTCAAAGTTTGTGACATTTTCATTTTCTTCATCATTTTGGGGGGGAGGGGGGGGGGGTGAGGGACCGTTTTATCGGTGGACATTATTTAAATTCAAGAACAGATTTTGATCTTCACTGTGCTTTTGGACAGACAATATTAAATTTTCAATTCCCTTTATGCTGTTTGAAAGGAGGACTGTGTCATCTGAAGAGCTAAGTTTAAGATGATTGATAGTAGTTAGTAGTTTACCATATATTCAAATACATTTCTAGGCGTTCACACACACGGACACACACACACACGCGCGCGCGCGCGCACACACACACATACATACACACACACGCACACACGCGCACACGCGCACGCACGCACACGCACGCACGCATGCACACACACACACACACGCACACACACACACGCACACACACACACACACTCTCTCTCTCTCACACACACACACACACACACAAGCACACAGCATTAATCCTAGTCGTAATCCAGAAGAAATAAAAGTTATTTTTCCTTTTAATAACATACAATAACAATATAAATATCACAGTTGGTTTAAAGAAATTAAAAGACATCATACGCATACATATCATCACTATCATGTGTAATACCGATAAACGTTGCTAGTCATCATCCTACACAATCCCCAGAAACACGCATTAGCCCAGTGCTCCTGTTCGTGTTCCTGTGATAAACACATAAATACATTTATCTCTTTGTCCTTTTCCTTTTGATCTCTTCAAACCAGCCATGAATGCTTTCAACAAGTTTTCATCTTTATTTCTTTTCACAATATTCAAGAAATGGCGAATGTCTATACCTAATTTATTTAACAGTTTACTCCCTTGTTTGTTTTTCTGTCATTCCGCGATCTCTTTTATTTTTTTAAACCTTTTGAGAAACCACATTTCCGCTGCCAGAAGGTGTTTGTCTTGTTTCACCTGTTTATAGCAACAGTGGTGATATATAACACTTTAAGACCTTTTTTTGTTAAATCTCACTACAGTTGACACTTTACATATATATATATGTATATGTATTTACAAAATGGGATAGCACAATTATAAAAATGAAAAAGAACACTTATTACATCTCAGTCAAAGTTGCAGTCAAAGTTCAAGTCGGGAGGATTGCATCGAGTGTTACCCCATATGGCTTGCTCTCTCCACATAACGACTGGATGCCTACCCAGAGTGTCGCACAAGGCACAGACTCCGTAGCTCTCGCGGATCTCCAGATATCCGAGTAAAAATTCCAAACCTGAACCGAACGGCCCAGAACGTACGACCTTCAGATCGCCAGGCGGTAAACGTCTTGACCACTTGGCCACAGAGACAACCAATGAAACTATGTCCCAGTTTGGAGAGCCAACCTATTCCCCCTACCCTCCCCCTTTAATTGCATTCAATTCCACCCCCCCCACTCCCCACCCCCCCCCCCCCCCCCCCGGGTATTGCAGCTTGTAAGAGTAACGCCCACTGACTCAAAGTGTAATATTTGGAGGCAGGATCCAATCTGAACTGAAATCTCGGTTATATTGGGACACCTCTGGGTTAGAAAGGAACATGGCCCAATGTGGGTGACTTGTTGAAGATGTCAGGGCATAGCAGGAAGCTATGTTATAGGAACTGATAGTTTAATTCATAGGCCATTTTTAAATTTTGTGATTTCCAACGTCCACATTCCACGTTACCGTAGTTCAACAAGCAAAATATTATTTGGAGTGCCACTCTTCTCTCTGGGTAGTACTGAAGGACTCTTCTCTTGCATTTAGCGGATTGGGTGTATAATAAGCACACACACACACACACACACACACACACACACACACACACACACACACACACACACAAAAGGGCCAAGAAGGAAGACCACTTTTTCCCTACATATACGTGTAGCAGTTAGTCGCTGATCAACGTTCCAACTTCACCACAACCGGCTTGCATGTAGCAGTTCATTCGCTCGATACGCCAGCACAACGCTGTAGGTCTTCTATACGATCTGCCAAAGGTGGCGCACATTGGCTGCCCATAGGATATCTTAACTTTGACAAACTTGGGTAGCCATCTACGATCTTCCAGCTTTGATGGACTTCGGGTCTCCAGTACCATCTCACAGTCTTGTTAGAGTGTAGGTCTCACTTACGATTTCCTAAACGCTGATAGACTTTGAGTATCGCTATGATCATACCAACGTTGATAGACTTTGAGTATCGCTATGGTCATACTAACGTTGATAGACTTTGAGTATCGCTATGATCATACCAACGTTGATAGAGTTTGAGTATCGCTATGATCATACTAACGTTGATAGACTTTGAGTATCGCTATGATCATACTAACGTTGATAGAGTTTGAGTATCGCTATGATCATACTAACGTTGATAGACTATCGCTATGATCATACTAACGTTGATAGACTTTGAGTATCGCTATGATCATACTAACGTTGATAGACTGAGTATCGCTATGATCATACCAACGTTGATAGACTGAGTACCGCTATGATCATACTAACGTTGATAGACTTTGAGTACCGCTATGATCATACTAACGTTGATAGAGTTTGAGTATCGCTATGATCATACTATGGTTGATAGACTGTGGGTCTCTCATAAGATCTTCCAGCTATGCTAGACTTTGGGCCTCTTCAATGATCTGCCAGCCTTGATGAACTGAGTCTCCACTGATATCTCACAACGTTGATAAAGCCTAGGTGTCACTTATGATCTCCTAGAAGTGTTTGGACTTTAGGTCTCTGCTACTATCTCACCGAGTTGATTGACTTTAGGGCTCGCCTATGATTTCCCAGCGCTGATAGACTTTGGGTAGACATTCCGGAGTTTCTGGAAGTTCTCCTTAGCCAAGCTATAGCTGGGGTCAAGGCTGACGGCCTGCAGGTAGTAGCGTTCTGCTAGAGGATAGTTTTTCTGTGGAGATTTACATAATTTGATGATGATGACACATACACACACATACATACATACACACATACACACACACAAATACATACATACACACACATCCGGTTTCTCTCTCAGTTTTGCTCTTTTTTTCTTTTTTTCTATTTCTGTCTTTTTCTCTTTCTTTCTGTCTTTTCCTCTGTGTACTTCGACTGTCTGCTCGTTGTCAGCTGTCTATATGGCTATCTATCTGTATGTCTGTCTATCTGTATGTATGTCTATCTGTATGTCTATCTGTATGTATGTTTATCTGTATGTCCGTCTATCTGTATGGGTGTCTATATGTACGCCTGTCTGTATGCCTGTTTATTTATCTCTCCTTCCCTCTTCCCTTTATCCGTCTGTCTATCTGTACACTGTAAGTCTGTCTGTCTGTCTGTTTACGTAGCTATTTTTCTTCCTTTTTCTCTCTTTGTTTCCCCTATCTGTTTCTTATCTCCAGTAAGTTCAAAATGCACACAGGGGCTTTAAATGAAAACCAAGAGTTACAGAAATTATGATAACGGTGTCCATGCCATGTAACCTGTCAAGAGACCTAAGCATCGTGGTTTTTTAAATCACTGGAGGGGTAAAACTGATAGAAATCCATAGAGAAATGAGAGTACAATATGGCGATTCATTCCTTTTCACGACCAAGCACTCAGAGGGGAGCTCCCAAAGTCGATTAGAGCCGTTGAATGTCTCCTACAGAGAATTCGTCAACTGACTGTGAGTGACCTTGCCGCACATGGCGACATCGGTCAAAGTTCAGCACACCACATCATTCATGAATGTGTTACTGAACCGCGAAGTGTCTGCAAGGTGGGTGCCACGACAGCTTACTCTATAATTGAAACAAAAACAACAACACACTGATGCTTGACAAGAACTTCTGAGGTGCTTTGAAGTAGACGTTGATGTTTTTCTACCAAGAATTGTTACTTTAGATGATGCATGGGTTCACTAATTATGGGCCGGAAACTAAGAGAGCGACCAAGAATTGGCACCATCCCTCTTTACTGAAAACAAAGAAGTTTCGCACGCAGCCGTCTGCAGGGAAGGTTGAGCTGACTGTTTTGGAAATAATGCGGCGTTATTTTAGAATACTACATGCAAGGAGGAATAACAAATGTCCCCAATGATACGTATATAGATCTTCTCGGGAAACATCTTCGACACGCAATCAAATCTAATCGACACAGATGTATGGGTAAATTTGTCTTTTTGCAACATAACAATGCTCAAACCCATACTGGACGTTCAACGCTTGAAAGCATCGAAAATCTTCACATTAAGTGTGTACCCGATTCACTGTACTGCAGTGACCTAGCCTTGAGTGATTTCCCCCTGTCTGGACAACTCAAAAGAGTAAATGGAAGGAAATACTTTTCAGTCCAATGAAGATGTGCAGCAGGTAGAGCGTGAATGGTTACATACGCAATCAAGAGCATGTTTGTCATACACAAATACAAGCATATAATCGGTGCAGTAGCATTTGTACTGGGCACTGTAGTGACTATATAAACAAATGATACATTTGTTCTCTACTTTGTCGGAATATATTCACCCACAACTGAGGTTTGCGTTTGAAGTCACCTAATATGTATAATTGTTGATATTGTTTAAGATAAACATAATATGACACACATTGTTAAACACACCCACAACACAAGCATACACTCATACATTTAAACTCTCACACACCTACCTAAACAACTCCCCGCCAACTTTTACATTCCTTCTGTCTGTCTGTCTGTCTGTCTGTCTGTCTGTCTGTCTGTCTGTCTGTCTGTCTGTCTGTCTGTCTGTCTGTCTGTCTGTCTGTCTGTCTGTCTGTCTGTCTGTCTGTCTGTCTGTCTGTCTGTCTCTCTCTCTCTCTCTCTCTCTCTCTCTCTCTCTCTCTCTCTCTCTCTCTCTCTCTCTCTCTCTCTCCCTCTCTTTCTGACCTGGAGGAAGTGAACTGTTCCTGCATCTGTGATGGCCTCAACGAAAGTGGAGTTCAGTTGCACAGCTTTCTCGTAAGCCTGCAACAGAAAATACAAGTCATGATTACAAGTCAGAAGTTATGGTTATGAATATGCAGTCGTTAATATGGATTCAGAAGAAAGTTGATATTAAACGACCTTGTTCTTATAGACTATGCCCTGTAGAGTTGGTAGTCTTGTCTATCTACAGCTTTTTGTCTCCCGTAATTTTAGTCAGGGGATCTTCTAGGCATCCAGTATCTTCTCGCTCGATTTCTTTCTACTTCTTTTCCCCTCCAACTTTCCCAAGGTCTTGATACACTCCAGTTGATTTGTCCTTCTCATGTCATGATACAAAAATGTAGATTGTCTCCTTCTGATGAGGCGAATCAGTTACCTTCGTGTGTCTGTTTGTCTCCAAAACACATTCATCTTCTTCTGTCGAGGGTGCTCTCATATTTCGTCTAATCAACTACACCTCTGCCTCGTCCACATAATTGTTTTACGAACTGGCCAACTGTCCGTGATACACTTTATGTATATCAGGATATGATTGATACACCTGGAATGAACAGAGAGGCTGAAAATATAAATCCTTATCCTAGAATTCCCAGTGTTTCTCCCAGGTAAGTCTTCGCCTTGCTGCCAGGTTGGGAGCACAAGCTTCTCAATGACCCCGAGAGCTAACCTGGCGGTAGTGTAGCTACCAACAAGCCTCCAAAATCTGTCAAGTCAAAGGGCAGTGAGCAGAAAAACAGATACACCCTGGCCTTTCATGTTGGGTGTTGAAGCGTGAGGTACACGGTCCTCACCACCCTTTGGTATATATTTCATGTCATGTAGGACGAGCAGATGGGGCCCGTTTCCTAGGGACATCAGTCATCTAGAACAAGCTACTCTAATCACAAACGTTTACTATCCAATGAGTAACAGGGTCCCCATAGGTAAAGGAAGCGCATACAAAAGACAGGCGGAGGTGCCGGACTGAAGGTGTAACAGCTGAACCTGAAAGCTGTTGTACACTTAATTTGTACATTCTTTTGTATACTTTATATTCAACCAAGTATTTAGGCCTAGGGTGCCTATTCTAGTATTCCGCTGGATATCTCCTTGATGGATGTGCTACAGTGAAGTCCTGCATTCTATAACTGGCACACTTGGCACCGACACAGCATCATGTAATACAGTCGCTACCTTTACAAGCCAACAATAACGCTTGTGACAGGCCACATAAACTTTAATGGCATTAAAGTTACACGTCACAAGATGATGATGATTATTCAATAAAAACGTACGATAATAACTCTTTATTATCTACTCTGAGAATATAAAAGAATTACACTCTTTTCTCAATGGACTCCTGCCATTATAATAAATAAATAGACATTAAACTGTCTCCCGTGTAAGTACGGTTAATCAAACTTCACAAAGAAGGAACGTCTGCTTCGAACAAGGGAAATATCTTGACTGCCGAATCCTTTGTGTTCTGCAGGAGCCTTTGTGTTAATCGCCCAGCATTCAATTAGCTGGTATCCCAGGTAACAGACCCGACCGGTGGCCGCTGTGTGAACCTTTCACCTGCGCTGTGACCACTAGAAGAAACTAGAAGAAACTTTAACTCTTGGATTACAACAGCTTATCCCCTCCTCTCACAAACTGAAAATCTACGTTTTCAGTTGCACAATTTTAACTCTGTTGTAGTCATCTAGACAACTTATATTCGAATATACCTAGTGAAATCAACATGCAGTTAAGTGAGAATGCATGTAAACGAAATGATGATAACTTTTGTTATAATAAGAATGCATGTAAACAAAATGATGATAACTTTTGTTATAATAAGACATGAAATAAACAACAAGAAATACAATATAATATCATAACTGGTTCACTAATAACTCATAAGCTAAATCCACATATCATAATTACTGTCAATCCCAATAAATGGAATCATCTGTCCAAAACACTTGAGAAATTAACTAACTAAACACTTCTCATAGGTATGTCCTTGAAATATACATATCTGGATAAAGTATGTTGATACCAATATATAAGCATCCATTGCAGTGTAGTGAGGTATAAAAATTCCAATGTGAAAAGGAACTGATTGTCTCATGACGTACAAGGAAATCTGGACAAATAGTCAGCAAGTACGTTCTCCTTACCACTCCGGTAGATGATGGTATAGTTAAACGTCTGAAGAAACAATGTCCAACGAAGAATACGGGCATTTGTTACAGACCCTGTGTTCAAAACAGCAAGTGACTTGTGGTCTGTAATTACATAAAACGTTCTCCCTATTAGGTACCTGGAGAATTTAGCGATGGACCAGTAAATTCCCAGTGCTTCTCTCTCTCCGACACTATAGCGTGTTTCAGTGTCGGACAATTTGCGACTTGCATAGAGGCAAGGATGTAAAGTCCCATCGTACATTTGGGAAATTACTGCTCCCAGTGCGACATTTGAAGCATCTGAGGAAACATAAAAATCAAGTGATAGATTAGGCAATCTCAGAAATGGTTTATTGTTAAATGTTCTTTGTATCTGGCTGAATGCTTGTGCGCAGGATTCATCCCAAAACACCTCTCGAGGCATCGTCTTTCTTGTCAACTCAGACAACACAGATGTTATAGAGGAATAATGGGGAATAAATTTAGCGTAGAAGTTACACAGACCCAGTAGAGCTCTAACATGCTTTTTGGTTTTTGGGGTAGGGATTTTTAGAATTTTGCCCACATTATTGTCTTCTGGTTTAAGTAGACCATTTCCAACAACATGACCCAAAAATGTTAGCTCATGAAATGCTATCTGGACCTTAGAAGGTCGGATGGTTCAGCCAAAACTTTTAATTTTATTAAGAAGAGATTTCAAACCCTGAATGTGTGCATCCAGATCATTATGAAATAGTAAGAGATCATCTAAATAGTAGATAACGTCTGAACGACCTTGAGCTAACTTCCTAACCAAGCGTGTGAATGTAGCTGGAGCATTGGTTAGCCCAAAACTCAAATATCTAAATTGAAACAAGCCTCGAGGTGTCTGGAAGGCAGTATATTGTCTAGCCTCCTCAGCAAGTGGGATTTGCCAATATCCTTTTGACAAATCTAGCCTTGTGAAATATTTAGCTCCTGCTAACCTGTGAAACAAATCCTCTATATTTGGCATATTTTCTGCATCTAAAACAGTAACACGGTTTAATTTTCTGTAGTCAATACAGATGCGAATGTTTCCATCCTTCTTCTTAACAATTACCATGGGAAAAGAATATGGTGATGAGGATGGTTCTATGATTCCTAGACGCAACATCTCGTCAATTTCCTTCTCAACCGCTTCCTGATAGTGTAGCGGTAGATTATATGGTCGCAACTTGATTGGACAATCATCAACTAACTTAATGGTGTGTACAGCTTGCGTTGTTCTACCCGGAATGTCAGTAAACGTAGTTGGAAATTTCTGTAAGAGTTGTTGGAATTTATGTTGGTATTCTTGGGAAATAGATGGTGAAATTTCTACATCTTTCCAAGACTCCTTTGGCTCTAATGCAGGCAACACAATATGCAATGAGGTACTTTCCTCAGCATTACATGGAGTTTCGTCAACAACGTAACAGAAATTAGCGTCTGAATTAAGCCTATCTGTGTTCTCAATCTCCCTATTAGCAGTATCGATAACTGTCTCTAGTTCTGCTGGACGTGGTTTAAAAAGCTTGAGCATATTAATGTGGTATACTTTTCTATGTCCTCTCACATCAACCAGATAGTCTACAGATGAAATCTTTTTCACTACCTCGAATGGACCCTGCCAGCATGTCAACAGTCGATTTGACGTGTCTGGTAGAAGAAGAAGAACCTGCTCAGAAGGTTTCAATGAAATCAGTCGACGTCCCTTGTTAGCATATTCACGGTGTCGACTTCCTGCAACATCCAGGCTTTGTCTAGCAATTTCACAACCAGAGATAATTTTGTGACGCAACTCTGTCACAAACTCAGAGTATGTTTCAAGAGAACCCTCCCTGTCTCGGTCTGACCACTGATCTTTTAAAATAGACAAAGGGCCTCTTGGATTGGCACCGTAAACAAGCTCAAAAGGTGAAAATCCAGTACTGGCTTGCGGAACCTCCCTGTATGCAAAAAGTACAGCAGGTAGATACCTATCCCAGTCATCTGGAAATTCAGCTGTAACTTTTGCTAGCATGGCTTTTAAGCGCCCGTTAAAATTTTCTACCACACCATTTGACTTCGGATTATACCGAGCTGAAAATACGTGTGCGATCGACAGAAGTTTGTCAAAAGACTGCATGGTCTCTGAGATGAACTGAGATCCATGGTCTGATAAAATGGTATCAGGAAACCCTAGTCTAGAAAATATAGATATAAGAGCTTCAGCTACTGCCTCTGTGGTGATAAATTTCATCGGCACCGCCTCGGGCCAACGAGAAGCAAGGTCAATAAAGGTTAATATGTAGCGATATCCTCTTTTTGACATAATAGAAAGTGGTCCAACAATGTCGATAGCTACTTTCTCGAATGGACGAAATGGTAAGTCTGTCTTTTGGATTGGAGCATTTTGTGATGCATCCTTTCTTGCCATCCGTTGACACTGCTGACATGACCTGCAATATGTCTTGATGTCTTTAGAGAAACCTGGCCAGTAAAATTGAGAAAGAATCCTTCTCTGTGTCTTACCAGTACCTAAGTGCCCTGCAAAAGGAATATCATGTGCAGTCTTTAGAACCTCGACCCTATGTGCTTTAGGTACCACTAGTTGTTTGTAAATATGGAGTGCAGCCTCGAAGTAACGCATCAACAGTCCATTCTTGACATAAAATTGCCATTTCCCATTTCTGGCATGTTGGTAACCTGGCAACATCGCTTTCTCAAAACACTTTTTCAAAGTTGGATCTGCCTTCTGCGCAGCTGCAAATGATGCTGCAGTGACTGATGGTGATGCTGAAACTGGTGTGTTTTCAGTCAAACCACACTCAATTGTTATCCGATCAGTCTGTGGTGCTTCTGGTAACTGGTTGAGAGCACTATCTCTGTCTATGCGCTGCTGCTGTGCTCGTGTAACAGCATTGGCCACTGTGTCATTGTCGTTGTTCCATTTCTTAATATCTTCTGTTGTACAAGCTCGCACACCTGGAACTGTACCAAGAATGATATCTGGTGAACCTCGGTTTACGACACATACCTCTGCAACTCCGGTAAAATGGGGACATCTAATTTTCACAATCGCAAGTGGATATTTTTCAAGATTTCCACCGAATGTGCGGCATTTAGCATACCTCCCTGTATAGGCAGATGCAGGGACTAAGTATCTTGCCACGCCGATAACGTTCGCGCCTGTGTCCCTTAGAACTGTGCATCTTACCTTGCCAATGTACCCAAAATGAAGAGGTAATCCACATTCTGTAGGCATAGCGGACAAAGCAGGATACAATATATCAGGTCGAACTCTGACCTGTACTGTATCGCTGTGGCCGGCATGTGTTATGTCCTCTACCTGAACTGCATTGCCCTGTCTTGGTGTAACTCTAGGACAGAATCTTTTCAGGTGATTCCCCCCACACACAAAGCATTTAATGTTGTTATCATGGTGCCTTCTCCTGTCTGGTGTCGGAGATTCGTCATCCCGTCTATAACCTTTGTGATGACACTGGTCTGATCGGTGACGCCAGGAAGAACAGTACTGACAACCTCTAGGCCGGCTAAAGTACCTATGTGACTGTTCTGTCTTCTGAAAGGCTCTATCTGGTCGTCTGGAACGATCATAGCTGTGGCTTCTAAAGTGACCTGCTCTGCCAAAAGTGTGAGGTTTCTGAGCAACATTATTTTGCGAATAATGTGAGCGGTTCACGCGCATGCTAGATGCGGCAGGAATAGGTTCTGTATAACTTTCCTTTTGCAATGACTTGCCAGGATGAGCACTCATATATTGCTCACCCAGTTTCACCATTTCCTCAATAGATGGTGGTTTTCTTTCTTGAAAGAAAGCAAACAATCCTGTGCTACAACAGGACAGAATCTTATCCCTAATCATCAGGTCTGCTAGACGATCATAAGAATTACCGACCTGCGCCAGAGTTGTCCACCTAGAAAACAAGGTCTTAACATTGGCAACAAAATCACCAAAACTTTTTTCAGAGGAAGGCATTGTGTTTTTGAATTTTTGACGGTAGTTTTTCCTCTGTCAAATTTTGGGAAGCCAATAATTTCTGACGCACTGTCTGGAATGATGCACGGTCTTCCAATGGTAAGTTAGTGAACGTGTTTAAGACTGTACCGGTTAGTAGATCTCTAAGACGAGCTACCCACTGTGTCTCAGGAATCTGGGCTGACGACATCGTTTCTTGGAATCTGTCCAAAAAAGAGTGTAAACAATCATTTGTTGTTAAAAAGGGCAACTTCGGCCTGTATGACCCATTATTCCTGTCTCGGTTGGAGAGCTGATCCATCTCCACACTTTTCTTACTCTCGGCCTCCTTAATAGCAATCATTTTATCTCTCTCTACTCTAGCAATTTCTATCTCAGTGTCGAATCTAAGTTGTTGCTGCTTGTGAGACAATTCTAATTCTCGATCTTTAAATTGCTGCTGCTTATCATTTTCCTGCATCTGCTGCAACATCTGCTCTCTTTTAAATGCTATTTCCTGTTCCTTAAGTACCCGTTCTGCCTCTAACTTTTCCTTTTCTAACCTTATTTGTAGTTCAGCCTTTTCTCTTTCTACACAAATTAGCATTTCTGACTCTTCTTTTAGTTTTAGTCTTTCTGCCTCTGCTTTTTTCCTTTTTCTGCCTCTGCTTTTTTCTTTTTCTGCATTAAGAAGTTGTATCTTCAACTCAGAGTCAATTTTCTTCTGCTGTCTTTCTAACGCTCTTTCTTCTCTCTCTGTAATTTCTTTTAATCTGGCTTCGGCAAATTTTACCAACTCTGGCCCCTCTAAACTCATAGATCGGCCTAGCTCAACAAAATCCGCAAAGGAAGCCATTATAACTCGATATATTATGCAATACAGAAAATATAAAATAATAATAAATGGGGAAAAAAATGAGACAAACAATGGTTGACAAACAAGACGCTACACTTCGTTCACTGCAACGAATGTACAAAACGACAACGTTGAGAGAATCGAATAGTAAAAATAAAGTTGACACCACAAGCCTGTTATAAAAAAGAAATCATGAAAAGTAAACAGAAGAGCACACCAATGACGTGACGACGGAAACACACTTAACGCATACAATTTTAGCGACTAATTGTCAGAAAGGCCACGAATATTTGCATATCCTCTATATCAGAGCCGCCAATTTGACAAGAAAAGCTGAAGAAAAGAACTAATATGTCATCCCAAACTCAATGAGCTGATATATTAAAGTTACAAATAACAGAAAACATGGATGATAATCATTCACTCTAACACCTCGGATATGTTATGAGACGAAACGAGCACACAAAACAACTCCCATCCGTCAACAAAAAACATTACCCGATTTAAATCCACAGATGCGATCCTTAGGCGTCGTACTGCTATCCTTAGGCGTCGTACTGCGATCCTCAGGCGTCGTACTGCGATCCTCAGGCGTCGTACTGCGATCCTCAGGCGTCGTACTGCGATCCTTAGGCGACGTACTGCGATCCTTAGGCGACGTACTGCGATCCTTAGGCGACGTACTGTGAACAGGGACCTAGTAGTAATGATGCGAAACTCAAGCATCCACTGCTGAACTCCGTTGAAGAATGTCAATTACGGTAGAACAAACGCGTAATTCTATAGAGTCAAATAACACTGCTAATGTCACCAGCACTTTATACAGCTGTAAATCAATTAAGGCCTACTGTTAGTTCACGTATGTCCGATAAGTTCGTAAAGCTGCTAGAAACACTCGTTAGCACTGCATACACTTAAAAAAAATAGTTTATAACTCCTTTCAGGATCCGTTAATTTATAACTTTATGTAGAACAGTTTTATGTATTCGTTCAAACGATCATCAGTCTGTAGCACGAACACAGGATTAATCAACACTGTTTATAAATCCATCAAAGGACCGGCTTGGCCATCCACTGTTGTACACTTAATTTGTACATTCTTTTGTATACTTTATATTCAACCAAGTATTTAGGCCTAGGGTGACTATTCTAGTATTCCGCTGGATATCTCCTTGATGGATGTGCTACAGTGAAGTCCTGCATTCTATAACTGGCACACTTGGCACCGACACAGCATCATGTAATACAGTCGCTACCTTTACAAGCCAACAATAACGCTTGTGACAGGCCACATAAACTTTAATGGCATTAAAGTTACACGTCACAAGATGATGATGATTATTCAATAAAAACGTACGATAATAACTCTTTATTATCTACTCTGAGAATATAAAAGAATTACACTCTTTTCTCAATGGACTCCTGCCATTATAATAAATAAATAGACATTAAACTGTCTCCCGTGTAAGTACGGTTAATCAAACTTCACAAAGAAGGAACGTCTGCTTCGAACAAGGGAAATATCTTGACTGCCGAATCCTTTGTGTTCTGCAGGAGCCTTTGTGTTAATCGCCCAGCATTCAATTAGCTGGTATCCCAGGTAACAGACCCGACCGGTGGCCGCTGTGTGAACCTTTCACCTGCGCTGTGACCACTAGAAGAAACTAGAAGAAACTTTAACTCTTGGACTATAAGATTACAACAAAGCTTCAGGACTAGGACCAAGCTGCTGCTCTTTGAAAAGTCTGTGTCGGTCGATGAGAGCTTTTGTCACGTGGCCAGGTGTAATGGGGGATATTTTCACCCACATTAGGAATGTTGGGGGGGGGGGGGGGGGTATGCCCAAGGATAACCAAAACACCGAGATATTCTAGATACTCGGGTTAAATGAGGTGTTCAAGATAGGTGATGACCACGAGTTATCACGGGTAACATGTTGACGCGACCACAGGTTGCCACGTGGAAGTAAAGGACTACCACGTGTTGCCACGTGAAACTAACCCGAGGTATAAGATCAGACGAGCTCCCAATTGCAGTGAGCTCACTCGTTGTCTAGTGGGTGTTTATTATGTGTGTCGTGAATGTTCTCATCACACACTCTACGTTAACATAGCTGGTACAAGCCGACACCGACTTAGCCGTACGAAACATCAGTTTATTGACAACAGTCTCCAGTCGTTGTCCTAGGAAACAGCTTTCGCACACCACATCATGCAGACTTCAACTAGCAGGTTCCTCACGCAGTCACTGACCAGAGTCTGCACCGATGGAGCTGGTTGATTTTCTGGACATTACACAGACTTCTGGCTTCACACGTCGTCGTCTGGTTCTCCTTTCACAACAAGAAATCTCACATTGACATTCGTACGCTCAGTCTCCCGTCCTTTCGCTCTAACAAGTCGACACAAACTAACTTGATCAGAATTAGGTCTGAGCTTATACCACGGGTTAGTTTGACATGGCAACACGTGGTGGTCCTTTACTTTCACGTGGCGACCTGTGGTCGCGTCAACGTGTTACCCGTGAATATCTCGGTGTTTTGGGTGAACCGTGGGCATACCCCCCAACCTTCCTAATGTGGGTGAAAATATCCCCCATTACAGCAGGCACATGGTGAGTGCCTAGCATGTGCCGCAGACATGCTCCCTAGGTGCAGCAGGTCGATCTGGGGGTCTGGCCAGTTAGTCTGCCAATGGAAACCAATGGATCTAGGGAGAGCATGCGTTGCGTCAGTCTTAATAGGTGCCTTGCCACTTAATTGAAAACTGTTGACAAGAAGGATGGCAGGAAGAAAAACCATGGTGCAATTTGTACGGTTCGTCGTTGAAGTAACAGAGCTTGTACTTTGTGTAATTCTATCGTCAGGAGGCTAGTTGTTGTGCGGAGAGAGACCAATATCCGTGGAACAATTCGGAGCTATAAAGTGAACCCTGTCGTCTTTAACTTTGACTTTGAGATGTAGACATCATGTAAATCAAAGCAATGTTTCCCCGTTGTAACTTGAACAAAAAAGACACAAACAACAGATTGCACAATTTATTGCCTGGTATATTTCGCCATATCTCGTCAGGTGCATACTACAGTAACAATTGATTAAAATGAAGCAAATAAACAAATCCTGTGAGCTGAAACACAAAATCGACTACATCCACACGCTGTTTCACCAGGGTAACCACAAAGTGACGAGCATTTCCTTTTGTCTGCATAGTTCTGGACTAAACCGGCTGCTAGATGACGCTTCCGCATATCTCAGTAATCTACTTTTGGTAGAAGTGTAAATAATTCTATATACATCATCCTTGTTTACCATGTGCCTAGACTTTAAAATATGGCACGCAAGTGCTGAGGTTGGATTATTTCGACCAGTCACTTGATTCATTGTTGTTGAGTTAGTGTTTCCGCATTGTTTTTACCACCGATAGCGGAATAGGTTTAGCAACCCGTTTCTCCGGTCATCGATCTGTTCTGCCCACATATACAGCATTACAGGTGCATTTAAATGGGTAACTACAATTAGATTTGGTGTTCGTCGACACTAGTTCTTTCACTTGTTTCGTAGGAATTACGGTGGTTTTAAATCTGATAACTGGTATGACAATATTTTAATCAATTGTTACTGTAGCATGCACCTCGCGAGATAACAGCCAAATATGCTAGACAATAAATTGTGTAATCTATTGTTTGTGTCTTCTTTGTTCAAACATCATGTAAAGACAAAAGACAAGGGATTCGAAAGGACATCTAACAATCACCTGACCTTCAATGCTTGGATGAAGTCGTTGTTGTATCGGTAAGCTTCTCCTAGATCTCGGTACAGCGTACACACCGTAGGTTCTCGGTTGTTTTCGGCTACAGTGATAGCATTCAGCATGTACTGAACAGCCTGGAAACAGAGTTTGTAGCCATCTGGTTGTAGTGTCACTTGTGACTATCCAAGTCGTGTCTAGTAGCATCAGCGTAGTAGTAGTAGTAGTAGTAGTAGTAGTAGTAGTAGTAGTAGTAGTAGTAGTAGTAGTAGTAGTAGTAGTAGTGGTGGTGGTAGTAGTAGTAGTAGTAGTAGTAGTAGTAGTAGTAGTAGTAGTAGTAGTAATAGTAGTAGTAGTAGTATTAGTAGTAGTAGTAGTAGTAGAAGTAGTAGTAGTAGTAGTAGTAGTAGTATTAGTAGTATTAGTAGTAGTAGTAGTAGTAGTAGTAGTAGTAGTAGTAGTAGTAGTAGTAGTAGTAGTAGTAGTAGTAGTAGTAGTAGTAGTGGTGGTGGTGGTGGTAGTAGTAAAGCAGCGGCAATACTAGTGGTAGAAATAGTAGTAGCAGCAGCAGAACCAGTAGTAGAGGTTATAGTAGTAGTTGCAGTAAGAATAGTAGTCTTATCGGCAGCAGCAGTAGTAGTACCAGTAGCAACTACAGTGGTAGCAGCATCTGAGGCAGAATTAGTAGTAGTAGTAGTAGCAATAATAATAATACCAGCTGTATAGCAGGAGCAGCAGCAGCGCCAGCAGCAGCCGTAGTAGTAACATCAGTAATAGTACTAGTACTAGCAGCGGCTGTACTAGTAACATCAGTAATAGTGCTAGTAATAGCAGCGGCTGTAGTAGTAACATCAGTAACAGTACTAGTACTAGCAGCGGCTGTAGTAGTAACATCAGTAACAGTACTAGTACTAGCAGCGGCTGTAGTAGTAACATCAGTAATAGTACTAGTACTAGCAGCGGCTCTAGTAGTAACATCAGTAACAGTACTAGTACTAGCAGCGGCTGTACTAGTAACATCAATAATAGTACTAGTACTAGCAGCGGCTGTAGTAGTAACATCAGTAACAGTACTAGTACTAGCAGCGGCTGTAGTAGTAACATCAGTAATAGTACTAGTACTAGCAGCGGTTGTAGTAGTAACATCAGTAACAGTACTAGTACTAGCAGCGGCTGTAGTAGTAACATCAGTAACAGTACTAGTACTAGCAGCGGCTGTAGTAGTAACATCAGTAATAGTACTAGTACTAGCAGCGGCTGTAGTAGTAACATCAGTAACAGTACTAGTACTAGCAGCGGCTGTAGTAGTAACATCAGTAATAGTACTAGTACTAGCAGCGGTTGTAGTAGTAACATCAGTAACAGTACTAGTACTAGCAGCGGCTGTAGTAGTAACATCAGTAATAGTACTAGTACTAGCAGCGGTTGTAGTAGTAACATCAGTAACAGTACTAGTACTAGCAGCGGCTGTAGTAGTAACATCAGTAATAGTACTAGTACTAGCAGCGGCTGCAGTAGTAACATCAGTAATAGTACTAGTACTAGCAGCGGCTGTAGTAGTAACATCAGTAATAGTACTAGTACTAGCAGCGGCTGCAGTAGTAACATCAGTAATAGTACTAGTACTAGCAGCGGCTGTAGTAGTAACATCAGTAATAGTACTAGTACTAGCAGCGGCTGTAGTAGTAACATCAGTAATAGTACTAGTACTAGCAGCGGCTGTAGTAGTAACATCAGTAATAGTACTAGTACTAGCAGCGGCTGTAGTAGTAACATCAGTAATAGTACTAGTACTAGCAGCGGCTGCAGTAGTGGTGGTGTAGCAAAGTAAGATAGTACCCAGTGCAGAAAATCCTGTCAACTCCCTCCTCATATTTATATTTTGATTTGACTTTAAATACTTACGTTTTTTCTTCTTCATTTTTTTAACCTCCCCCCCCCCCCCCCTTTTTTTTTTTCTCTCCTGGGGGACCACCCTTACCCCAGGTGACATAGTGGCTCCTAGCCTGGTCTCACCTGGGGATATCGCCGCTCCTGCATGGAATAGGCAAAGGCAAACTTGAGGAGCTCCAGGCTGCTCGTGTGACGTGTCAACATTTGTTGCAGGACTGTCCTAGCTTGGTCCAGCTGGCCACTGTCCTTCAGTGTTTGTATCTGTAGGGGAAGAAGGGCGTACATTCTTTGTTGTTGTTTTTGTTGTTGTTCTTAAATTAATAAATAGATGAATAAATAAAGAATTGACGTCACTGCACTAAAGGCATTCCCACACCTGAGCTTGTCCGCCCTCCTTGGTAGCTAACAGAAAGTTAGGCTATCCTCCAAATACCGGTCCTAAATTTTCAGTCACGTGTCAATTGCGAACTTTCGGCGACTTCCGCCACCGCCGAGAGTATTGGGGCTAGCTAGATAGCTGGTACTCACGAGCAAATAAAATGAAGGAAGCTGCAGGAGATGCGGTAGCTGCTGCTCGTTGAGTCCCAGCCATCTAGTTTAGCCCCAATCCACGCCGCGTGAGCGGCGGTGGCGAAAGTCGCCGGAAGTGCGCAATTTAAGTCGACCTAAGTTCGCAATTGACACGGGACTGAGGCCCTGTTAGGCTATATTTTCGGCCTCCATAATTTGGGACCGTTATTAGGAGGATAGCCGAAAGTTGAATTAGTGGCGTCAGTTAGAGCATGATTTAAAAAAAGAAATCGGCCCGTTTCTTCCTCTGCGCATTTGGAGATGCGCAGACTCGCTGCCCAACCTCCGCCTCATGTATAGATACCAGGACAGCTATTTGAGGTAACAAAAAACGTACCCACTGGCCCCAACAAGCATGGCGTAAAAGGCTACTAATTCTGGAATCTACTGGAATCAGATGTGCTGAATTGAAAGGCGCAGATATCGCATGATAGCTGATTACATCAGGATCCTCGCCGGTGCCACGGAATTCGTGCACTGAGCTGATTCATCGGACTCAGGCTTGAGTCAGAAGTAGAATGTAACACTTATGGGTTGCTGCCCCTGTGCCATGATGTTAATCCCTTGTTCAAACCATCAGACCAGACGTATACTACAACGCAATGTCCTTTTTCAAAGACTGCCGGCAGAAAGGGAGGCAAGGCTTGGTGGAATCTTAAGCTTCGAAGCTATTTTTACTTCCGACAGCGCTTTGCTAGTGCATTTTCCTCACTAGGACGGTAGTCTACTCTTTCGCTACCCGAGCTACTAAGTGTAGTGCTTGGTGCAGCCCTGCGAGGCGTGTTTTTCCTGTGGAATGCCTTTCATGTGTGCAGCGGTTCTGTCGTGGTATTGATGGCCGGTAGCAGATTTCGTGTGAGCTGATGAAATACCTTATGTAATAATTCTACAGGTGTATACTAACCAGCTTACCATGCCAGGCAACTTCTATCCACGACAAATTGAATTTCTGGTGGCGATTGTTGGCTTTGGCGCCTCTAGCAACTGAAATACGTATTTACTGTGTGAGCACATTTCTGGATTTTTCCGGGACTGATTGTTTGTTCACCAGTTTTTCAAATGGACATTTAATTTGATTCGTACTGGCACATGAGCGGAGCAAGTATGAGAAAACCTGACTGCGGTGATGTTGAAAGCTCGACTAACATTTACACTGAGTGCCTTTTTAAGCTAGAGTACAGAAAAATACTGCACTTTGTATCAGTTTTTCGAGGTTTCGTTGTTTTTTTCCCTGTGAATCTATCCTTCTATCTATTTTTATTTCTTTCATTGTGTCTCTGTCTGAAGCTTGGTGACGCCTGCTTGCTTAAGCCTGGTTGTGATAGAGATAGAGCGAGGTGGGTGGAGATGGAAGTCTGGTTGTGATAGAGATAGATGAGCCGAGATGGAAGTCTGGTTGTGATAGAGATAGATGAGCTGAGGTGGAAGTCTTGTTGTGATAGAGATAGATGAGCCGAGGTGAAAGTCTGGTTGTGATAGAGATAGATGAGCCGAGATGGAAGTCTGGTTGTGATAGAGATAGATGAGTCGAGGTGGAAGTCTGGTTGTGATAGAGATAGATGAGCTGAGGTGAAAGTCTGGTTGTGATAGAGATAGATGAGCCGAGATGGAAGTCTTGTTGTGATAGAGATAGATGAGCCGAGATGGAAGTCTTGTTGTGATAGAGATAGATGAGCCGAGATGGAAGTCTGGTTGTGATAGAGATAGATGAGCCGAGATGGAAGTCTGGTTGTGATAGAGATAGATGAGCCGAGATGAAAGTCTGGTTGTTATAGAGATAGATGAGCCGAGATGGAAGTCTGGTTGTGATAGAGATAGATGAGCCGAGATGGAAGTCTGGTTGTGATAGAGATAGATGAGCTGAGGTGAAAGTCTGGTTGTGATAGAGATAGATGAGCCGAGATGGAAGACTTGTTGTGATAGAGATAGATGAGTCGAGATGGAAGTCTTGTTGTGATAGAGATAGATGAGCCGAGATGGAAGTCTTGTTGTGATAGAGATAGATGAGTCGAGGTGAAAGTCTGGTTGTGATAGAGATAGATGAGCTGAGGTGGAAGTCTTGTTGTGATAGAGATAGATGAGCCGAGATGGAAGTCTTGTTGTGATAGAGATAAATGAGCTGAGGTGGAAGTCTGGTTGTGATAGAGATAGATGAGCTGAGGTGGAAGTCTGGTTGTGATAGAGATAGATGAGTCGAGGTGAAAGTCTGGTTGTGATAGAGATAGATGAGTCGAGGTGGAAGTCTGGTTGTGATAGAGATAGATGAGCCGAGATGGAAGTCTGGTTGTGATAGAGATAGATGAGCTGAGGTGGAAGTCTTGTTGTGATAGAGATAGATGAGTCGAGGTGGAAGTCTTGTTGTGATAGAGATAGATGAGTCGAGGTGGAAGTCTTGTTGTGATAGAGATAGATGAGTCGAGGTGAAAGTCTGGTTGTGATAGAGATAGATGAGCTGAGGTGGAAGTCTGGTTGTGATAGAGATAGATGAGCCGAGATGGAAGTCTTGTTGTGATAGAGATAGATGAGTCGAGAGGTGAAAGTCTGGTTGTGATAGAGATAGATGAGCTGAGGTGGAAGTCTTGTTGTGATAGAGATAGATGAGTCGAGGTGAAAGTCTGGTTGTGATAGAGATAGATGAGCTGAGGTGGAAGTCTTGTTGTGATAGAGATAGATGAGCTGAGGTGGAAGTCTGGTTGTGATAGAGATAGATGAGCTGAGGTGGAAGTCTTGTTGTGATAGAGATAGATGAGCTGAGGTGGAAGTCTGGTTGTGATAGAGATAGATGAGCTGAGGTGGAAGTCTGGTTGTGATAGAGATAGATGAGCTGAGGTGGAAGTCTGGTTGTGATAGAGATATATGAGCTGAGGTGGAAGTCTGGTTGTGATAGAGATAGATGAGCTGAGGTGGAAGTCTGGTTGTGATAGAGATAGATGAGCTGAGGTGGAAGTCTGGTTGTGATAGAGATAGATGAGCTGAGATGGAAGTCTGGTTGTGATAGAGATAGATGAGCCGAGATGGAAGTCTGGTTGTGATAGAGATAGATGAGCCGAGGTGAAAGTCTGGTTGTGATAGAGATAGATGAGCCGAGATGGAAGTCTGGTTGTGATAGAGATAGATGAGTCGAGATGGAAGTCTGGTTGTGATAGAGATAGATGAGCTGAGATGGAAGTCTGGTTGTGATAGAGATAGATGAGCTGAGGTGAAAGTCTGGTTGTGATAGAGATAGATGAGTCGAGATGGAAGTCTGGTTGTGATAGAGATAGATGAGCTGAGATGGAAGTCTGGTTGTGATAGAGATAGATGAGCTGAGATGAAAGTCTTGTTGTGATAGAGATAGATGAGTCGAGATGGAAGTCTGGTTGTGATAGAGATAGATGAGTCGAGGTGAAAGTCTGGTTGTGATAGAGATAGATGAGCTGAGATGGAAGTCTGGTTGTGATAGAGATAGATGAGCTGAGGTGGAAGTCTGGTTGTGATAGAGATAGATGAGCCGAGATGGAAGTCTTGTTGTGATAGAGATAGAAGAGTCGAGATGGAAGTCTGGTTGTGATAGAGATAGATGAGTCGAGGTGGAAGTCTGGTTGTGATAGAGATAGATGAGTCGAGATGGAAGTCTGGTTGTGATAGAGATAGATGAGTCGAGATGGAAGTCTGGTTGTGATAGAGATAGATGAGCCGAGATGGAAGTCTTGTTGTGATAGAGATAGATGAGTCGAGATGGAAGTCTGGTTGTGATAGAGATAGATGAGTCGAGGTGAAAGTCTGGTTGTGATAGAGATAGATGAGTCGAGGTGAAAGTCTGGTTGTGATAGAGATAGATGAGCTGAGGTGGAAGTCTTGTTGTGATAGAGATAGATGAGTCGAGGTGGAAGTCTGGTTGTGATAGAGATAGATCAGCTGAGGTGGAAGTCTGGTTGTGATAGAGATAGATGAGTCGAGGTGGAAGTCTGGTTGTGATAGAGATAGATGAGTCAAGGTGAAAGTCTGGTTGTGATAGAGATAGATGAGTCGAGGTGAAAGTCTGGTTGTGATAGAGATAGATGAGCTGAGGTGGAAGTCTTGTTGTGATAGAGATAGATGAGCCGAGATGAAAGTCTTGTTGTGATAGAGATAGATGAGTCGAGGTGAAAGTCTTGTTGTGATAGAGATAGATGAGCTGAGGTGGAAGTCTTGTTGTGATAGAGATAGATGAGCTGAGGTGAAAGTCTGGTTGTGATAGAGATAGATGAGCTGAGGTGGAAGTCTTGTTGTGATAGAGATAGATGAGCTGAGGTGGAAGTCTTGTTGTGATAGAGATAGATGAGTCGAGGTGGAAGTCTTGTTGTGATAGAGATAGATGAGTCGAGGTGGAAGTCTGGTTGTGATAGAGATAGATGAGTCGAGATGGAAGTCTGGTTGTGATAGAGATAGATGAGCTGAGGTGGAAGTCTGGTTGTGATAGAGATAGATGAGTCGAGGTGAAAGTCTGGTTGAGATAGAGATAGATGAGCCGAGGTGGAAGTCTGGTTGTGATAGAGATAGATGAGTCGAGGTGGAAGTCTGGTTGTGACAGAGCCAGATGAGCCGAGGTGGAAGTCTGGTTGTGACAGAGCCAGATGAGCCGAGGTGGAAGTCTGGTTGTGACAGAGCCAGATGAGCTGAGGTGGAAGCCTGGTTGTGACAGATATGTAACATCTTCATTCTGCATGACGTAACATTTTTCAGTTACAGTGGATTGTTGTTACAAAAGTACTTACGTATTTCATGTTAATGTTTATGTTGTTGGGATCCAGTGCTGCTGCACGACCCAGAGCCATTACAGCATTGTGAGTGTGGCCTCTCCTGGAGTAGATAGAACCCAGCAGAGAGAAGCACTGGCTGCAGCTCTCTGTCAACTCCACGGCCCTGAAAGTTATATAATACTTGGTGCTAGTTTGCAGCTATGGCGGGAGACAGTAAGTCGTCTTCATCTGCAGCTATAGTACAGATGATGAACAACAACAGAATGGTATGTCGCCCCACACTGAAGGTTTGCTTAGTGTACCCACTGATCTCTGGAAGCATTACACGGTGAACGTACACGACCTCCCACAGTGCCACTATCGTGCCACTCCTTGCTCATGATGATACTTTTGGAAATCATCATCAACATTCTCATCATCGTTGTCATCATCGTTCATCATCATCATTTGTTTTTCTTCTCCTCGTTCTTCCAAACGGATTCCCTCTCTAGCCCACCTTTTCTTCTTCTATGTTTCTCGTCAAACAATCATAGATACCATATTTAAAATGAAATATAATTTCACTTATTGTTGGTGGTCCATTTCTTTATGATTCAGTTTTCACATCACAGTCTTCCTGTGAAACCTATAGTCATGGAGTCACGATATTTTTTTTTCTCTAGCATCCTCGCATGAGGCGGCGTCCGTGGCTTAGGCGTTGCGAGTCCAACGTACCGCGATTGAAACTCACTGTTGACAGAGTGGATTTTTATCATAGAATGGGGCGTCGCAGGTCAACCCAGCCTTAAATGGGTACCAGGATGGCTGTCCCGGGGAAGTAAAGACGGCCGGCGTAATGCCGACCACATAACCCATCCACTGCTGATTGGTCTGTAAAAATATGGGACGCTCTTCCCATATACCCGATGCGTCTTAGGCGTGAAAAGGGATCTTTACTTTTTTTTTTTTTACTTTTATCCTTGCATGTGCCGCGATGATCCACATGCTAACACTCCCGCCTGCTGGCGCGGTAGCCATAGATTTGGAATGGATTTTAAAGCATTTCATCCGACCCAGATGGGCCCTGCCTAAATGAGAATCGAGAAATGTCAAGGAAAGTAAAGGAACGTGAAGTTTATCAACCTTTGGATGCCGACTGGTGTTTAAAATAAAAGGGTAGCAAATGTGACTGCTTTCGTAAAAACTGGTCGACGCTCAACACCCAGGGGAAGGATGAGGCGGATTTACAATCCTACTGTTACTTTTACCATCGGAATTGGAACTCTTCGCTCGCTGCTGAAGATTCCTAAATCAGCCTTCAACAACATTTGTAAAAACTGACCCTCACTTAGAAGCGTCCACACCTGAGCAGGGATTTAACAACCGACTTGGCTTTCATGTTTACTCGGCCTGAAATTATTACCAGAAAATGTGATAGGAAATAAAGGCGACCGGCGTGATGATGACTAACTCGTCCATCGAGCGCCTACTGGTCTATACAAAGTTGGGTCTAGCGCTGTAGGAGATTCCGTGTGGAGGTGAACATGATGTTTTACTATTCCTAAATGTTTTGCAAATAAAATAAGCTAAATCTGTAAAACGGATGTGCACGCAACAATCAAGTCATGTAACAAGACTAAAGTGGAGAAATGAAAAAACAAGCATGAATTTATATCGTAGTTTACAGCGGGTACACGCTAAGAAGAATGGAAGGATTGTAAATATGTTGTGATGACGCGTGTGTAGCTGGGCAACTCACTTCTCCAGCTTCCTTTCTGCTTCTATCAGCTGTCCTGAGGTGAAGTGCAACCTTGCAGAATTCAGCAGAGCATCTGTGTCATTAGGGTTGAGACTGAGGGTGATCTGGTACTCCCGTAGAGCGGCTGTAGTTTGATCTGTTGGTCAGAAAGACACAAGCTATTCAATTGCACAACAACAGAAACAACAACAATTTAAAAATTATTCAGTGAAACGGGACCGGTGTTGACGAACGAACGAACGAACTTTATTTTCAAAGGGTCACAAATTGGGCACGCAGGCCAGTCTTACATTGACACAATGGCTAGGAACGTGCATGCCAGTCAAAAGGTTTTAGGTCCCAATACGAATGAAAGCGATTTTTAGAACGGTACTGAGGATGTCAGGTGGATCCAGGCCAACATGGGTACGAGAAAATATCACGAGAAATAAAAGGTTGGCCAGCATGATGGTCACATCGTCTATCGAGGGCGTATTGATCATCATCATGTGCCCTGCTAACTGGCGTAGGCGCTCATGCGTCTCCACAGATTGGTTGCCTGGAACAGCTCTCTTGATGATATCCCTCCATGCCATTGTTTTAGCCCATCCAGCATCATCTCTCTTGGTCTGCCTCTACTCTTTTTCACACTGACCTTACCATGATTTGATTTGATTCAAGAACCGACATCACAGCACTCGGGGCATTACCATAATCGCTCCGTCCCCATCTTCAGCAGCCAGCGAAGAGTTCCGATACTAATGGGGCCAGTAGCTTTCTGATTAAACGTCCGTCTTGCCTTTCCTCTGAGCCTCGAGCTTCTGCCAGAACCTCTCGTCACCCCCAACTGCATCAATCTCACCAGACTGTGGTGATCCATCTGGTACACTGATCTTACCAGTTGTCATGATATTCTCCAATGTCTCTCTTCTCATTATGTGGTCAAAGAACAGTGTGTGTCTCTTTCTTATTGTTGTATATTGAGATCTACTTTCATTAGCTTCTTTCAAGCAATCGTTGATAGTTACTCTGGCCGTCCAAGGTATTCGTAACATTCGTCTCAGAAACCTCATCTCTGTTGCTTCCAAATTTTTCTTAATTTGTTCACTGACATTTCAAGATTCGCTGCCATACAGCAGAACAGGTTCTGTTTAACATTTTGATATACACAAATATTGGCCTAGAGTCTGTTTAAGTCAAGTAAAGTCCCCTTTACACGCTCTTAGGCGTATCGGGCATATGGGAAGAGCACCCATATTTTTACAGACCGATCGGCACTCGGTGGGTAATGTGGTCAGCATTACGCCGGCTGTCTTTACTTTCGCAGGATAGCCCATCCTGGTACCTATTTGAGGCTGGGTCGACCTGCGACGTCCCATACCACGATAACAAATCCACACAGCCCGCAGTGGGTTTCGATCACGGTATGTCGGATTACGAGTCGGACTCGCAACGCCTTAGCCACGGACGCCGCTAGAGTCTATGTACGTTCTGTTAATGATTTGCGACGAATGTATTCTCCGCTTCTCGGCAACATTCGGCCAGTCCAGACGATAGCTGAGCTAGAGGAAGGCGTGGGACTCACCGCCCATGGCGATAGAAATTAAAGCCAGAGATGACAACACGCCCCCTCCCCACCCACCCACTTTCTATAGCCCAAAGCCTGGGCAGTATTGTAGAAACTATTGATTTCAGCCAGAATCATATCCTCCATTTTTGTTTTCTCCAAACTGTTCCGGCATATAATGTCACCGACATTTTTTAAGTTTCGGTCAGGTCTCCTTCAACATTCAGATCCTGAAGAATGTCAGTATTCTTTCTCTTCTTGATGAATTATATTCCAAGTATTAAGTATATTCTAAGTATAAATTATAATCTAAGTACAAATTATATTACAAGTTTCAATTATACTCTAAGTATCTATGATATTCTAAAAATTGTTTTTTTAAATATACGTTTAAAAGTCCTGGTTTTTTTTTTTTTAAATTGACGGGAAACACAAAAATGCATTAATAACCAGAATATTAGTCTGACAGGCTGGGGTTACCTGTGTGGTGTAAGTACATGGCGTTTAACAGGCGCACTTTGGCAGAGTCCGGTTTGATTTGCATGGCACGCAAGATGTATCTCCTGGCTTCCTGGATATCTTGTCTGTTCAGTAGGCTGGAGGACATGACCAGGAGCGCCTCGATGTGGTTGGGCTCAATGGCTAGAGCTTGTCTGATATAAGTCATGCCTGACGAATCACCCTCATCCCTGGATAGAAGTGTCATGGAGAGTCAAGCCAAACGTGAAGTAGCATTGGCTAACTTCCAAATATAACGCAGTCATAAAAAAAAACAATATAAATATTGTGCAGAAATGGGAGCACGGCTACAGGTCAGAGTATAGTTTTAATGGTAACTTCATTAACATGTTTTTAAAGTAAACACTTGTTTGGAATTCAGTCTCAATTAGTTCAATGATAGTATGTTCATGTCCTATACTGATGAAGACTTTATAGCAGCAACGTTCATTAGATGTTCATTACTGTGATCATGTTAAGCTGCCTAGCTCTACTTCGCGTCGGAATTTATATTTTTCGGGCAGTGAAAGGTTAGTGAAAGGCTAGTGAAAGGCTAATGAAAGGCTAGTGAAAGGCTAATGAAAGGCTAGTGAAAGGATAGTGAAAGGCTAGTGAAACGCTAGTGAAAGGCTAGTGAAAGGCTAGTGAAAGGCTAGTGAAAGGCTAGTGAAAGGCTAGTGAAAGGCTAATGAAAGGCTAATGAAAGGCTAGTGAAAGGATAGTGAAAGGCTAGTGAAACGCTAGTGAAAGGCTAGTGAAAGGCTAGTGAAAGGCTAGTGAAAGGCTAGTGAAAGGCTAGTGAAAGGCTAATGAAAGGCTAGTGAAAGGCTAGTGAAAGGCTAATGAAAGGCTAGTGAAAGGCTAATGAAAGGCTAATGAAAGGCTAGTGAAAGGCTAATGGAAGGCTAGTGAAAGGCTAGTGAAATGCTAGTGAAAGGCTAGTGAAAGGCTAGTGGAAGGCTAGTGAAAGGCTAGTGGAAGGCTAGTGAAAGGCTAGTGAAAGGCTAGTGAAAGGCTAGTGAAAGGCTAGTGAAAGGCTAATGAAAGGCTAGTGAAAGGCTAGTGAAAGGCTAGTGAAAGGCTAGTGAAAGGCTAATGAAAGGCTAGTGAAAGGCTAGTGAAAGGCTAATGAAAGGCTAGTGAAAGGCTAGTGAAAGGCTAGTGAAAGGCTAATGAAAGGCTAGTGAAAGGCTAGTGAAAGGCTAGTGAAAGGCTAGTGAAAGGCTAGTGAAAGGCTAGTGAAAGGCTAATGAAAGGCTAGTGAAAGGCTAGTGAAAGGCTAATGAAAGGCTAATGAAAGGCTAGTGAAAGGCTAATGAAAGGCTAGTGAAAGGCTAGTGAAAGGCTAATGAAAGGCTAATGAAAGGCTAATGAAAGGCTAGAGAAAGGCTAGTGAAAGAAAGAAAATATGACACGGATGAGCAAAGCAACAGCAGCTTTTAAAAGCGCGAACAAAATATGGAATTCCAAACTATAGAGTTTTACAACCGAGTTATGTATTGTCAATTCTAATGATATTTCAGGTTTAACATGTGATGCTGAAAGTCGGAGAAGCACTAAAGACATGCAACGAAAGTTACATTAATTCGAAAACAAATGTTCAATGAAAATATTAAAAATAAAATGAGATGAATTCAAGAGGAGTAAAGAAATAAGACAAATGCAAGGCAGCCACTAGTATCAAGTTATAAGTCAGAGAAGAGGGTGCTACATTGGACACATCCTGGGAAGAAACCAGCAGAGAATCACCAAACATGCATTAGAATGGGAAATAAAGGGATTAGGGAGGCGAGGATGCCCAAAAGAAACTGTTTTTAAAGGGGTAGGAAATTATAGGGAAAGAGAGAAGGTAAAAAAAAAACAGTTTATGTTAGCTTTACAAAATCGATCACAATAAGAAACTCTGAAGCAAACGTTAAAGAGAGAGGCAAAAGCTTTTGGACTGGATTCCATCCATGATATCGAACTGATTGTAAATAATAGAACAGGATGCAGGAATAAACTGTGAGCCCTATGTGGTACATAATGGCACAACAAAACAAATAAATAATAATAAAACTCATTTCCATTATTGTGGCTATATCAATGCTTCGTTTACTCGATAGTTGTCTGTATCTTTGATTTTCACATGAAAGACTTGGGTTCAGTTCCTCCCGGGGAGATAATTTGTTTTCTCTGAGTTGGAGTTTATTCACAACCAAGTATACGCAGCTGGATAATTACATAAGGAGAGACTGATCTGATTATGGCCAATACAAGAATGTCATCCATGAAGCAAACCGTATCATCCAAATAATATGCTATAATCTCGCCAAACTGCAATGCAGCCCGGTCAGAGGACAAGTAATCCGCTATTTCTTTCAGATAGTGAGAGTTTCCTTGTTACGTAAGCAGTTTATGGAGCCAAGACGGATAAAACAAATCTGTTTCAATCTCGGAAAAGTGCTATTACCGTTGTTTGATTTGATTGCAGGCTCTGATGAATTATGTGGTTGAACAGAGGAAGGACAAGAAGCTCACGGACAGATACAACACGCCATGAGGACGGCTTGAAAGGAATTCCCTCAGGAAGAGAACAGACTGACCATAGAAGATGGAGATAATTGATCTTCTTTGGTCACGCTGTGATAAGCGGAAAGGTAAGATCTTTGGTCACGATGTGATAAGCCGAAAGGTAAGATCTGTGGTCACGCTGTGATAAGGGGAAAGGTAAGAGATTACATCTTGACAACAGAAAGGTTGGAGGAAAAGAGAGACCGAGTAAAACAGTTTACACGGGGACATTGAAAAATAACCATTTCAGAAATGGTTGAAAGTAGCCGTGATAAAAAGGGTGATTACACAGGGTATGGGCACGGGCGATGGAACCTGTTGTCTTAGTCACCTTGAATAGCTCCCCCCACCCCACCCCGCCCCCTTTCCACATTTCTCTCAACCATTTATAAACGTTGTCATTTCCTTTATTTATTTATAAATTTAATATATATAAATACTGTATTATATTTACTTCCCATTCAATAAACAATAATAATTATTATTATTCACCTAAACAATGCTTAATATTCTCGAGCAGCCTCTAGACAATTTTTTTCACCCACAATTATTTTTGATTTGTAGCGGGGCCCATGAAAATAGACTAGAGGATAAAGATTCTCCCTCTGCGATATAAAATCGCCACCTTCAGTGTAACCATGAGCTTCGTCATCGACTCCACGGAATAAAGAGAGATTACTCACACGAACAGACTGCCCAAGTTAACTAGGGCGCCAGTATGTTGGGGTCTTAGGCGCAGTGCCTCCTGGTAGCACTGACGAGCCTGTGTTTTGTTGGTCAGTATGGTTCCAAGATTTAGATGGTAGCTGGCCACATTGGGGTTCAACCTGTGAGATTAAAAACATTAAAACAAAGCAATAAGGTCTACAGTGTTCGTAAAGTTTTGCTGTGTTTGTTATTCGACCCATGCTTCATTATTATAAATTTCTATAACCTATGGTGCCATTTCAATAGTTTGAAATGAATTATGTCCATATTCCATAGTTGTGGATTTCAAGCTGTACGATAGACATGGCCAATAAGACATCTTTTTGTTTAAGCGGGGGGGGGGAGGGGGGGGAGGTGATGTAGGGGCCTGATTGACCGTGTTCTTAGTACACTGGTTTCCATAGTAAGTCGCACACGCCGTCTGGAGGTCACAGGTTCGATTCCCGGCACAGTAACTATAGCTTTCGTTTTGTATGTTGTTAAGTGTGTTCTTCTATCTTTCTACTTCTTTCTATGAGTGCCTATCAATACATTGTCTGTTATTTTATTATTATGTAACTGTGGGATAAGATGTTGTACTGTTAGGTTATAAGTCATCCTTGCCTGCATAGAATTGTAGGTTAAACCTGGCTGCCCTAATTAAAACTTCTTGGCAGGTTGAAGGGGTAGCTGGGATTTGCTTTGTGGGTCTGCCGTCCACATTGAGATTTGTGATTCTCCGGATGGCATTGTAAATATTTACTGACCAGATACTTTCATGTAATTAGCCAGGAAACTATAACTGGCCTGATGGCGGACCTGTAATTAGATAGAAAACTAGAACTGACCTGTAATTAGATAGAAAACTAGAACTGACCTATAATTAGATAGAAAACAGGAATTGACCTGATGGCGGTCCTGTAATTAGATAGGAAACTGGAACTGACCTTTAATTAGAAAGAAAACTATAACTGGACTGATGGTAGGCCTGTTCTATCTAAAAACAATAACTGACCTGTAATTGGATAGAAAACAAGAACTGACCTGATGGCGGTCCTGTAATTAGATAGAAAACTAGAACTGACCTGATGACGGTCCTGTAATTAGATAAACAACAAGAACTGACCTGATAGCGGTCCTGTAATTAGATAAAAAAAACAAGAACTAACCTGATGGCGGTTATGTAATTAGACAGAAAACAAGAACTAACCTGATGGCGGTCCTGTAATTAGATAAAAAAACAAGAACTAACCTGATGGCGGTTATGTAATTAGACAGAAAACAAGAACTAACCTGATGGCGGTTCTGTAATTAGATAGAAAACAAGAACTGACCTGATGGCGGTCCTGTAATTAGATGAAAAAAAACTAGAACTGACCTGTAATTAGATAAGAAACTAGAACTGACCTGATGGCTGTCCTGTAATGCATCTCCGCTTCCTGAATGTTGCCCTCATCTTTAAGTAGATTGGCCAGGTTGTAGTGGATCTTGGCGTTGTTGGGCAGGGTTCGAACCCCGGACCTTGTTTGCAAACACAAAAATAAGTGTTGTTGCAACAGCTTATTCATTGACGTCCAGGAGCGTAGGAAACTTGAAAAAGGAAAGGTGGCCCCGGGGCGGGAGGAGAGACCACTTGAATATGTTTCTTCTTCAGGGGTTGGGGGGAGGGGGTGGGAGGGGGGATTGCACTAACTATGTATAAACGCTCTGTTTTAAGTGCATTTCTTAGTCTTTCAAATATTTTTTTTAAATAGTTTTTGACCATGCAGCCGATAATTTTTATTAGGCAATCAAAGAAGGCTCAGGCCCCTTGTGTTGTTTCCTTTGCATCGGCACCTGTACTGACAATCGTATTTATATAACACCTTTGTATATCCCGACAGACCTGAAAAGGCAGTGCTACCGCGGCCAGTGAAAACCAAAACATAACAGAGACCATTAGATGGATCCAGTGCTGAACTGCACCAAGAGTCATCAGATCAAATGGTTCGGACATGTGTCAAGACTACCATCAGATAGTGCACCTCAGACAAGATACATGTTGTTGTTTTCCTGTATACCTCAGCTTGCGGAGCAATGTACCTGAAAAATCTAGTTATTTACTTCCTTGTCTGATGGAGCTTGGCGAGTTTGTTGAGCTTGGCGAGTTTGTTGAGCTTGGTGAGTTTGTTGAGCTTGGTTAGTTTGTTGAGCTTGGTGAGTTTGTTGAGCTGGGAGAGTTTGTTGAGCTGGGAGAGTTTGTTAAGCTTGGTGAGTTTGTTGAGCTGGGAGAGTTTGTTGAGCTTGGCGAGTTTGTTGAGCTTGGTGAGTTTGTTGAGCTTGGTGAGTTTGTTGAGCTGGGTGAGTTTGTTGAGCTTGGTGAGTTTGTTGAGCTGGGAGAGTTTGTTGAGCTGAGCGAGTTTGTTGAGCTTGGTGAGTTTGTTGAGCTTGGTGAGTTTGTTGAGCTTGGTGAGTTTGTTGAGCTTGGTGAGTTTGTTGAGCTGGGAGAGTTTGTTGAGCTGGGCGAGTTTGTTGAGCTTGGTGAGTTTGTTGAGCTTGGTGAGTTTGTTGAGCTTGGTGAGTTTGTTGAGCTTGGCGAGCTGTTGAGCTGGGTGAGTTTGTTGAGCTTGGTGAGTTTGTTGAGCTGGGAGAGTTTGTTGAGCTTGGCGAGTTTGTTGAGCTTGGTGAGTTTGTTGAGCTTGGTGAGTTTGTTGAGCTGGGTGAGTTTGTTGAGCTTGGTGAGTTTGTTGAGCTGGGAGAGATTGTTGAGCTGGGCGAGTTTGTTGAGCTTGGTGAGTTTGTTGAGCTTGGTGAGTTTGTTGAGCTTGGTGAGTTTGTTGAGCTGGGTGAGTTTGTTGAGCTGGGAGAGTTTGTTGAGCTGGGAGAGTTTGTTGAGCTGGGTGAGTTTGTTGAGCTTGGTGAGTTTGTTGAGCTGGGAGAGTTTGTTGAGCTTGGCGAGTTTGTTGAGCTTGGTGAGTTTGTTGAGCTTGGTGAGTTTGTTGAGCTGGGTGAGTTTGTTGAGCTTGGTGAGTTTGTTGAGCTGTGAGAGTTTGTTGAGCTGGGCGAGTTTGTTGAGCTTGGTGAGTTTGTTGAGCTTGGTGAGTTTGTTGAGCTTGGTGAGTTTGTTGAGCTGGGTGAGTTTGTTGAGCTTGGTTAGTTTGTTGAGCTGGGCGAGTTTGTTGAGCTTGGTGAGTTTGTTGAGCTTGGTGAGTTTGTTGAGCTGGGAGAGTTTGTTGAGCTGGGCGAGTTTGTTGAGCTTGGTGAGTTTGTTGAGCTTGGTGAGTTTGTTGAGCTTGGTGAGTTTGTTGAGCTGGGTGAGTTTGTTGAGCTGGGAGAGTTTGTTGAGCTGGGAGAGTTTGTTGAGCTGGGAGAGTTTGTTGAGCTGGGTGAGTTTGTTGAGCTTGGTGAGTTTGTTGAGCTTGGTGAGTTTGTTCAGCTGGGTGAGTTTGTTGAGCTGGGAGAGTTTGTTGAGCTTGGTGAGTTTGTTGAGCTTGGTGAGTTTGTTGAGCTGGGAGAGTTTGTTGAGCTTGGTGAGTTTGTTGAGCTTGGCGAGCTGCTGAGCTTGGTGAGTTTGTTAAGCTGGGTGAGTTTGTTGAGCTGGGAGAGTTTGTTGAGCTGGGAGAGTTTGTTGAGCTGGGAGAGTTTGTTGAGCTGGGTGAGTTTGTTGAGCTTGGTGCTTTTGTTGAGCTTGGTGAGT